>CAOLHI010005433.1:0-68668 GCA_948474755.1 Ctenosaura bakeri
TTAGCCTAGGTAGGCTTTTCATCTAATTCAAGAGGATTGTTCTTAGGTTCTTAAGGAAGACCTTTACTGTACCGTCATAGTAAATGTGCAACTTAGCTCCGTCATTTCAAGAAAACTAGTAAATCTGATTTTAGGGAACTTCAGTTAGTTTTAGTATGGATTATCCAGGATCAAACCATGATGTAGGTCCTGGTTTGTTCTTAATTCATAGTTGAAGGTTGGAAACCATGGTTTGAACCAAGCTTTTGTATCATCTCTCATGGTATCTGCTTCATAAGAGTCTCCACACCTATAGTAAAACAAACTTTCTCAATCTCTTCCAAATAATTATACTTCAATGAATTGGTAGGCCTGTGGTTCCTCTGTGACCCAGTACCAAATTGCTACTAGCTGTATCAAGCCCATCCTTTTCTTTGGATAGTCAGCTTACATGGGAAGCCCTTTGGACAGGCACTGTGTTGCCTCTCACCCACCCTTCTTTTCTGTAGAATACCCAACACAGTAATTTATATTAAATAAGTGCAAAAATGTGGAAAGTTTTGTTATGCTCACTCTTGCTATTATGTGAAGTGGTAGCTGTCCTTACTCTTCCTGTTTTGTAAATGGTAGTACTTGCCACTTATTCACAGTGGAACAAAATCTCCCCCCTCCTTTGATCATCTAGGTAGGGCGAATAAATACCTGTTCAAGTAATTGCATTCCCAAGTTTTTATCCCCATGCAGGTCTGTACATGCATTTCTACCTCCTATTCTGGTAACAAGCTCGTTTTTGTATTAAATACAAGACAGTATTTTCAGTTATAAACTTTTTTTAAAAAGTAGCTTATTATTGCTTATTTACACTATTACTATTTCTGATGGGTGTTGCTTAGTTGGTTGCTAATGTTTATAATTAAATTGAGGAACTAAAAAATAAAAAGTGGATAGCCATGGATTGACTCATAGATTGATGCTAGTTATATGATGACTATATTCGTGGTCAAGGTGAGCTTTTCCTGCAAATGACACTACAGGACACCAGTGGTTTTGGGGCCTTATTGAGACTGGGCAGTTGTTCTTGTTTTGCCCCATCTGTTGTGTTTTTTTTAAGTCATAAAGAGGTAACTTCCTCTGAGGTAAGTAAGGGTGATGATGAGTTACTAAGAGAAAAAGGGTAGTACGTAAGGTAGAAACTGGATAGAGCAGAGACCGGTCTTCATCCAGCGATAATAAAAACAGGATTTTAATTTGAAGTAACAACTCTGATGTTGTTTTTGATGTTTTTGATGTCTTTATGCTTTTTTTGTTCAAAATAAAGCAAAATTGAGGTTTCTTTATTTCTCACATGTATCTAATTTTATAACTCATAGCTGCATTCATGAAAATTAATCTTCAGTAAACACAAAGATAAGGACTTCTGGTATTTTTTATTGTTGGTGTTGCTTTGATTGTTCAATGAACAAACCAGTCTAAGGAACATTTGAGCATTTTTTTGGCCATGTTGTAAAATAATATGCCTTAATATTGTTTACCTTAATGCTTATGGTGGAATAGGGCATGATTTCTTGATGGAAATATAGCTAGGTAGTATAGTCCTTTTCAAGAGTTTGGGGCATATAGATGAGCTTAGTTTTCTCTCTGATCCAACTGGGCTGTGAAATCTTTTCAAAGCAGTTCAGATCAGTCCATCTTTGCTTCACATCAAGCAAATGGAAGGAACTTTGCAGAGTTTAATGACTCTCCTTTTGTTGTGTTTGCGTGTGATACTTAAGCATTTACGCTGTAGTAGATCCCAGTATAAGGAGCCACTGTGGTGTAATTGATTTGAGTGTTTGACTAGGACTCTGGAAAATGAGGATTCAGATCCCTGCTTGGTCATGGAAACCCACTGAATGACCTTGGGCAAGTGACAATCTCTCAGCCTCAGAGGAAGGCAGTGGCAAACAAGTCTAGCCAAGAAAATCACATGTAAATTTCCCAAAGGATTGGTGTAAGCTGGAAGTGATTTGAAGGCACACAACAACGACAAAATCCCCTGATTCTTGCCTTTTGGACACATTGAATACAATGATAGAAATCGGTTGCAGTTGCTCTATTTTACAGCGGTGGGCAAAGTGCAGTCTGGGAAGGCAAAAAGGCTGTTTTTCCTACCCATGACCCCTCCCGACTCTTCAAATCACCCTTCCCCCCCCTTCTTCCCAAAGAAGAGTTGGAGGCCTCTGGGAGTGTCAATTCATTGAAATGTATGGCAGGTTCCATTACATTAGTTCACATTGTAAAAAAATTTTCAAAACTGAAAGAGGACTTCTCGTCACTTCCATTTTGTTTTCATTTTGGCATTTTGGGAAGTCTGTGTGGCCCAAGAGGGTAGGAAATGGGCCTTTTGGTCTTACTGCAGTCGACAGCTCCTGTTATGGTAGATTGTCTCCTACTTGCTAAGCCTGGCTTAGTAGAAATAGACTTCTATTTTGATTAAACCATAATGGTTAACCCTTGAAAGCCTCAACCAAGGAGGACAGGTTGGTTATGAACTGATTTCAGTGGAAGTTTTTTTTTTTTTATCTCAGAATGCTTCCTGAATAAGTGCTGCAGCACCAAACTCTAGAGTCTGCACAGAAACACTATGCAATTTGCATAATTTCTTTAAAAGAAACCTGATGTGTTTTTCCCTTTAGAAGAAAAGCGCTTTTGAATAGAATCTTAATTGTTCCATTTGTTCAAAGCGCCCCCCCCATACTTAATCCATTTTGAGAGCTTATTTCAAGAGCTTCAAGATAAAGACAGAAAAACAGTTAAACAAGATATAGACCTTCCTGTAGCCTTAAATTGCATCTAGAGTAAATGGATGTCTGACCCATCCCCCTTCACCTCACCCTACCTTAAGTAATTACAACTTCAGCAACAATTAAAAAAAAAGCCAAAATGTTTAGTTTCCAACTGGTCTGACTTTATATGTTTTGAAGTTTTGTCTGCACTAGCATTTTAATAATGTGACTTTAGATATAGGTTCAGCCTACTGATATTTACCATTGAACTTTCAATTTCTAATCCAAGGAAACTTGTTCATTCAGTCCTCTCTCTCCCTGTAAATAAGTAGAGTATCTTTCCCTAATTGTAGCTAGGTATCAAGTGATGTGGAAGTTGCTGTTTTAATACGGGAAATTTCATGATGCGGTGGGTTCAAAACATGAAGCTATCATGTTGCCCCTGAATTTGTAGAAAGCATACAGCAGGGCAGGTCAATCCACAGGTTACCTGTGGCCCTCAAAGAATCTCACTTGTGACCTAAGGGTGCCCCAGCTACACTTTGTTCTTACATTTCTTCCCTGAACTTGTTTTCAGTCTTAACAATATATAGACTTCCTTAGTTTAAGACATAACACACTATTGTGATATAGCTAAACAGACTGTGGCTTCATGTTATTTCTGAGCCATGCCAAAGCTGTATTTGCATATAGGGTTAAACTATAGTTTAATGCTAGGTACATGAACAGCAGCAACTCTTGGGATTATGTTTGCTTCTTCCAGTGGGGGGATATTAGAAACTTTTGCTTCGGCTTTCAGCTTACCATAGTTACTCTCTGTGCCCAAAGAAGACAAATTGTGTGTTTAGTGTTAATTATAACTTAAATGGAAAGAACTGTGGAATAATAGAATCTTAGGCCATTTCCACACGGGGTTTTTAAAACGGGGCAGAGTGTCCTCCAGGGAGAATGTCTGCACCTGGGAGCGGACTGGGTCGGACCTGCTTAACGTAAATCCACACCTCAGCCCGCTCTGGAACGACCTCAAGTGGTCATCCAGCGTGCTTTTGAAAGACCGCTAAAAACAGGTCTTTCAAACGCACGGAGTGTGCCACTGCGAGCCTGCTCCCTTATGCAGATTCACAGGCTCATCCCAGTGCAAGCCTGCAATCTGCTGGGGACGGGCTTTAGGCTGGCGAGCTTCAGCGGTTGGTCGAGACCCTCGACCAACCGGAAGCTGCCATTTGGCATGCCGGAGCAGTGCGTATCGACGAACACGCACTGCTCCGGAGCAGTGTGGACCAGACCAGGGAGCCAAGAAGTCCGGTAAGTAGCATCACGGGGCGATTCCCTCGCCCCGTGCGGAAATGGCCTTAGAGTTGCAAGGGCCATCCAGCCCAGTGCCGTGCCATGCAGGCACACACAGCTACAGTACTCCTGAAAGATGTTCATCCAAGCTCTGTTTAAAGGTCTCCATAGAATGGGTACCCACCCACCATTCTGAGGGGGTCCATTCCACTGTCAAAGAGTTCTTTCAGTAAAGAACGTCTTTTTTCTAATGTTTAGATAAAATATTTTTTATTGTAATTTGAATCCCCTGGATTGTGTTCTAGCCTCAAGAGCAACAGAAAACAAGCTGATGTGATCTTCTACATGACATCCCTTCAGATTAAAGATTGGTATCATATCATTTTGCAGTCTTCTCTTCTCCAGGCTAAACATATCCAGCTTCCTAAATCATTCCTCATAAGGCTTGTTCCAGACCTTTGATCAACTTTTTGTCCTTCTCTGGACATGTTTCAGTTGTAAACAGTTTGAAGCTTGCTAAGATTAGTAATACCAACTGGCTTTCCTGATACTAACTACAGTTCTTGGTTCAGGCAAAATCACAGTTTTGAAAGCTACAGTTCAAGAGTTATTCATGAACTGTGCCAGTGTGTGCTAAGCTTGAGGTCTCTCATCTTGCTAGGACTGATTTAGAAGAATGAAGGACCCTCTTCCTTTGGTGACGTTCTACCTGGAGAAGGGCTGCACCAGAAACAAGAGCCTGTCCTCTAGCTACTTTTCACAGTTAAGTCAGCATTTCCCTTTACTGACCGCGTCCTCTTATGAAATCTTCTTAGAAGCATGTGTGTGTTCAGGGAAATAGAGGTTTCTTATCATCATGATGGCAGGTACATCAAGATGCTCTTCAGGGATGACACTAGGACCAGGTTTCACTGGCAGACTGTAGAGGAGACACTCAGGAATGGAGGTGCATTATGAGATACTCTAAAGTGCTCTTTGGTGAATAGCCAAGTCTTTGAAGAGCTCTCCAATGAGGCTGAATGGCCTGACCTTGCTGTCATATGACAATCAGCATGAATTCATTGGTGTCTCTGGAAAGCTTTGGATGTGTTGACTCTACCAGATTTATTTATTTATTCACTTGTATATTAGGATAGTTACTTTAATATAGGAGGGAGTTCCATATCTACTCCTAGACAACTGTAGTGGTGACAGAGATAAGATGAAGTCTTTCTTGGCCTTGGTGTTTAATTCTTTGTGCCATAAAGAGCGTTCGTGAAATAAGCATTTAGGAGCTGTTGGCTCTTGGGGGTTCATATAATCGCACATTGTTTCTAAACTTAAACCTTGTTTAACTGAATATTACTTCACCCTTTTTGAGCTTCCTAAGAGTATTATTTTTTTTCTCCTTTAGCTTTCTTTCCAAGAAAAATTGTCAATTGTTAAATTAGAATTTGTATATTGAGAGTGGCCTTAAAAGAGAGAGAGGGGGGAGATGGAGCTTATGCTGACAATTGCAGGAAGTTTAAAAAAAAAACAAATAAAAGGAGTGTAATTACTGATAGGAATGTACAGTATGTACTACTCTGTGACAGTGGTGCTAAGTGTGATGGCCTTGCATACAGTGCATACAATTAAAAATGGTATGATTCTTTGGAGCCCTGAATGTTAAACAATTTCTGAGCCGTAGAAACGCCCAAAGCGATCCATATTTTCTTAAGGATAATTTGGTCAAGTTATGGAAGGTCTCGGGTTTTCTCTCCAAAGAAACACTTGAGGATATTACGCTTATACTCAATAAGAGCAATTCAGAATGTGCTAGAGTTACTGAAACAAATAAAAGGTGTGCCTCAACATGCTGTGCAAGCTGAGATTTGTTACCACATATTGTGCCATGGTTACCAACCCTGTGCTGACCATTTCAAGGGAGGGCAAAAAAGAAGGTTCTTTGCTCACATTTGGCATGTGACTTTGTGTACTAGTATTTTGTAGGGTTTTTTTCCCTTTAATTTTTTATTCCCTTATGAATTCTTATTATTTCTACAGTCTCACATGTCTCAGCTCTCCTTTTTGTACAGGCATTTATATTTAGTGGGATGTGACTCTTTTTATTATACATTTTTAAAAAGAAAAATCTAATTGTATTGTTGATATTAAATAAATCTCTTCTTTTTCTGCTTTTGGCTCCCAGCTCCTTCCAAGTTTCAGTATGAAGCATTGTTTATATTACTAGACAGCATTTCCACCCATGCTTTTTCCCTGGGCTGTTTCACACTTTACACAACCACTTTTATCTCATTGGTGGTGTCCTCTGAATGTCCCCCTTTGCTTAAGAATGTACTTCCTTCACACTTCTGACTTTCATAGTCAAAAATGCTAGTATACACTTTGGGCAGATACATCTGTGAGTGGCAGATTACATGTGTGTGCTGACATTGATGTGGCTGCCTTGCTTACATATAAATGAGACCTCCAGTCGTGTGTCCTGGTTACTTTCTGTCCTTTCCAGCTTTACTGAAGGAATCAAACTGGGTTAGGAGAAAAGTGCTGGGACAACAGATTTGGGGGACATGTGGGAATACAGACATGTCAGAGTCCCTCTGTCACACACACTCCTTTTACTAGTAAAGTAAGATGACTGTAGTTCACTTTTATAAATGTAAATGAGCTCAGTGTGCCACAGGTCTATCACAGGTCTGGCTTGATGCTGCATCAGTTGACACTTTGTAATTCTTACCTTGGCTATAAGACTGGCTGATGTTATGTCTCCCACATTACATGTGTAGGCTTGATGGTAGTGTTTTATGAAAAGTAACAACTTGCCTGAGGCCAGGCAATGACTTTGCAGCTGATCTAAAGTCCTTACCAGCCATAACTCCCTGTTCATGTTCTTCATGCCCTTTGCTATCCTAGCTTCAAGTTCTGTATTATTCCCAGGAGCAATATCTGGCTTCTTAGACCTGTTGTCCATCTTTCCTATATAGTCCAAAGTGCTCTGGCACATGGACCCTGCTGCGGAATGCTGTTGTTAGTATTTGGGTCCTGTAGTTAGCCTACCAGGTTGAAAAATAAAGAGAAAAATTCTTTCATCTGTCATTTGCTCTTCTATGTCCTGCTGAGTTCTCAACTGTGATCTATTGTTTATTATTCATTGTGCAGTAGTAATTCTGTTCAGGAGGAGCCTAAAGCAAAGACTAATTCCCACATTCACAATAGTTTTAGTGCAACTTTAGATGTTCATGAGATCTAATTTTTAAGAGTAGGGAAACATTTTTGTGGAATGGTGAAAATCTCAGAAGCTCTTTTGCACATTTTTTCATACTTATTCATGGCTGTTCTTATGTCCATCTGTTGCTCCTTTGGAATAGTCTGTGTTTAAAAAAAAATTGAAAAAGTTTCCTTAGTAATGTCATCTTGGTCAAGCAGGAATCACAAAATAAATGTGATAGCATCGGTCTTTTAAACCTATTTTGATTTGTTAGTCTGTTCAATAGGTTTTTATATCTATTTATTATTATTATTTTAAATATTTATAAGTGCTTGCATTGATTTTATTTGTATACCACCATAAGATATTTTGATATAGGGCCGGATAGAAATGTTTGAATGAATGAATGAATAAATAAATAAATAGATGAATGACTTCACAGTATTATAGAGCCCATTGGATTTACTTACATGGTGATGCTGCTCTAAGCAAATTAAGCCCTCACTGTAAAAAGGGGGTGTGGAAAAGGAAATGCATCCCCATTGCAGATAAAATGGGACAGATGCTTCCTTTCTTGCTGTGCTGACAGTTTTATTGTCCACTAGTACTGTATGCCAAGTTTTTAAAAATCTCAGTCCAGAGTGATTTAGGGGCCTATTCACACTGCACCGTTATAGCACTATTATTCCACTTTAATTGCCATGATTCTATCCTATGAAATCCTGGGAGAGTGTGGCATTCAGAATTCTTGGCCAGAGCGCTCTAGTGCCTCACCCAACTACAAACCCCAATATTCCACAGGATGGAACCAGGGCAGTTACAGTGGGATAGTAGTTCTATAACTGGGTAGTGTGAATTGGGACCATAGTGCAGGAGTGTGCATTTGGTTAAAAACAATGCACTGTCATGATAGCCATATTCAGATGCACACTCAAATGCCTGCTGTAGTCATGATATAGATACCTACATGCTTTTAGGGATCGGGAAACAGCGTGGCTGCCTTTCATCAGCCCAGTTGCACCCATCCTGCTTGTGAACGGTTTTGTTCCCATTTAGAAAGGAGTCCAAAAACAAGAAATAATATATATTGCATTGGGAACAACATAGAGATGAAACATAGGGCTTTGTTTGTTATTTACCATTAGTCTTATATGGAGCAGTGGGAGTCAGTTGTTATCCATGCAAATGTAGATACTTTGGAAAGTGTATACTTGAGAAAAGAGGGATGATCTGAAAAAGAACTGTTTTTAAACCCCCTCCCCACATCTTTTACTCCCATTATCTGATTCTTTTCAGCTAACCCAGCATCTGGAGTGCAAGCTGGTGGCTGCCACAGCATGTCTGAAAGATGGGCTAAATGCATTGCAATTTGATTCTGCCCCAAGGATCTCAGATGCTGTCATGCATTTGTCAATTCTGGGAGTGAGATACTAATGAACTCAAGTTTCCCCACTTACTATCTCTTGTCTTAAATTATTTCTGTACTTCAGAATCCTATTTCTGACATTCTTTCAAAATGCAGCGAGAAAGAAGCTGAAAATGCTGTAGTCTGCAGACTTTGACCCCTGCTCAGTAGTTTTTGCTCTTCTTAGTTATTAATCTAGCTAAAATTGCTGCTTTTGACTGCATTCTCATTTTATAACGCAAATACTTATCTTTGCAATACAACAGTGTAAAGATACCCAGCATGGGTCTTTGCTCAGTCTCCAAAGAAGATTATTGCTAAGATATGTGTGTGCCTGCCTGCTTATAGTTCTGAGAAGGCTTAGGGGAAAAATTGATTACTATTGGTAACTTAATTTACCACAAACCAAAGGGACCCAGAGAGAAAGCTACTTCAAAAGCATTTCGTTTTTACAAAAGGATGTGCTCTAACTGTATTTCAGTAGTCTAGGATTTCATCTACTTTCTTTAATATGGGTCTGTGTGAAAGTACTTGTGTTAAGACAGAAGGAAATGATAAGTATCTGAGTATTAAGATGTCAGTTGACAAGGCCAGTTGAGTGGCATGAAACTGAAAGGTGTTCAACTCTAACAAGCTTCTCTATAAACAGACCCCAGTTTCTCACCTCATTACAGGTTGTCAGTGCTTGAGGTATTCAACTAACTGGCTCGGTTGGTTGGTAAAAAGAATGCTTTTGGTTTTCCAACCATTGTTAATAGCATCAATTTATTCTGAAATCTATATTGTCTTAAATCTCCCTCGCCCCCGCCCTTTCAGTGCGTATTTAATTCTTTGGGCTCTTTTTATATATACCAAAAAAAAAATCTTTCTTCATTTTAGTGGAAATGTTGCAAGCTGACGTTCCTGCAGCATGCGTTGCACAATTTGGCTGACGATACTGGCAAAAAAAGAATAACCAAATTATTATTCAGTCATGGGTTTTTAACAGCCACAAAGCAAGTGGATGTTAAGTAAATGATGCAGTTTATTCCCTTCATTCTTGCTGCCAGCTTGCCTATTAGAGAAAGACTGCCAGCTTTAAGTAAAGTGGTACCCAGATGGCAGTTGCATGACGCCCAGTTGGTTTACAGAGCCTAAGCAGGGAATAACTTGACAGCCAGAACAAGCTGTGGGTCAATTGAGGGGGAATGCCTGTTGCTTCACAGCTTTTGCATATGTAAATCTGTTAATGTTATGTCAGTGTTGTGCGGTCTGAACGCAAGTGTTGCCTTCCTTTGGGGCCCAGATGAACTTGGACTATAGCCCAGTTGGTGGGAATCTAAGAGAAGCTTTAGAGAGTACTGCTGCAGCCTGCTTCCTCAGTGTGAACTCATTGCTTCCTGGATGCACTCATTTTCTCCTTGGCTGAAGTTTTTGCTTACAGGAAGTTCCCTGTCATAGGTTGACTCCATAATAGGATACACAGACTCAAGTTTTTTTTTTTTTTATAAGGCTGGGCAAAGAGATTGTAGAAGTGTGAGTTGTGCGTCTATTTTTAGTTCCTCAGTGTTGAAGACAATTCATTTGGCCCAGGCTGAGTCTGCTTCTCTCACACTTTCTCTGTCTGCCACACTTCTGCACTCTTTTCATCAACTACAGATGTGGCACACAGCCGTCTCAGAAAAGTCATGAACTGTGTCGTCTGCACAGTTTAACAGCCAACATCTGCTGCAGCAGCCTGATGGAAACAGCATGGAAACAATTTTAGGGAAAGCTTTAAAGCGTTTTAACTTTTGTCTGTCGTTCTGGCCGCTGCAGATAATTATTTGCAAATAATTGCATTAGTAGACGGGCTATAAAAAGTGGATTGCAAGTCTGATTCCCCTATACCAAATCCTTTTGGAGAAGGGGAATGAAATTTGTTGTTTAAAATGTTTTTCATTTGTTGTTGTTGTTTTCACTCATTTTTAAAAAGGGAACTGTGATAAAGGGAAAATAAAGGCCCTCTTTTAAGTACAAGAAGCAGAAACTGCAATATGCTTAATGGCTAAAAGGTACCTATTGCATCAGTTGAGCCAAAGAAAATGGTCCTGAAGGTATTGTAAAATTTATATGCCAGGTGAAAGGTATTAAATGTGTTCATTTCTTGTATGTGAAGGAAAACATTTTAATTTTAACCTTTTTACAAATTTATCTTGATGCTGTACCACTACTGAAAGCCCAGAACCCTGCAAGATTGATTTGTGTGCATTATCTGGTGGGATTTTTTTAATGTGAATAGCTGCTGATAGGGGCAACAAATGGGAATGTATAGATGGTTGCACATGCTAACTGGCATCAGCATGGTTAGATTTATTTTCCTTTGCATGATATTAACTCCTTTTCAGCTTATTGGATTCATTATCAACTTTTCAAAAATACTATGATGATTTAAGGGTCCATGCCACTCAATTCCAAACACCCATGGTCGACTTATCAGAAACAAAAATATAAATGTGTATCTGTGTCCTTTAACAAGTTTTATAATTTGTGATATGGCTGTGAAAAATTTACACTTGTGTGTTACTGCTTTTGGACGAGGCTTCCCAACAGCCTGACTTTACAAACCATTAATAGTAGAGTGCCATTGATTTCTCTGTTGCTAATTGAATTGTCTTGCATCTATGCATTTTGGGTTGAGTGTATGGGAGCACATGCTACAAGTCTTGCAGGCGTTTTAACAGAGACAACCTTCAAAGAAAACTGAATTAATTTTGAAAACTATTTTTTTTAAAAAAAACTAAAATTAAAACTTATTTTTAGGTTGCTCAGCACAAACTGATAGCACGCCTTTATTGTGTGGCAGGGGTGGGTGCAGTTAGAGCTGAACTTCTTTATTTCTCTCATTAACAACCAGCCTTTTTAATATTTCTAGGCAGTGGTCATGTTTTCATTTCATTTTTTTAAAGGAACAGAGTATACATAATGCAAAATCAAACTCTGTCCAAAACTATATATATTTTTAACAGGTTTTAAAATAATAGAGAATCTGTACAACAGGGGTGATGCATTGATTTATATGTTTATCATTTATGCCTACCAAGCCAGATCTTGCTGAAGCTCTACTCCATCCTGGTCAGCCTAGCTAATGCTAATGGAAGATGTCAGTTGTAGTCCAGTAGTGTCTGAAGGATGACACTACGCCATGCCTGCTGCATAACTAAAATCTTCTAAATAAACTGATGTGATTTCATCTTTGTGAAGCCCCTATACTCAGTTAGTCAATTCAGTTGTTTGTTTTGCCACTACTACCAACAAGATGAGTTTATCCACCATTCTTTCCTGACCTTCAACTAGCACGTTGATGATATACAAAACTGCAGTGCTGTCCTTCAGTAGCAGCCATGTGTAGACAGATTCCCATTAGTAACTGGTCATTTTTAAGGCTCATGATGAGGACCCGATTTCTTCAGCCTGTCTTTTCTTTGGCTTCACTCAATACAGCAGGATTCCCTTTCCAAAATTCAGGATGATGGGTGAGATCAAGACCAGCTCACTCAGTGTCATGCTTTTAGGGACCAACTCTACTATAAGGGATGGGGGTGGGATGGGACTACAAACTGGTAAAAATATTCAGAACCTAAGCAAACAGCTTCTTTGGAGTTTTCTGCAGTGTTTCAGTTGGATTTAGTGATACTTGTTGGACCTAGGATGTGCTATTCAGGGTTTATGCATATTGCTTTCTCTGAGGCATTTTCCATCAACATTGTATTTCCTTCTAACAGATCCATTATAATCTCTGATAAACTGTTCTTAGCTCCAATCCAACTGCAGGTTAGATTGCAGCTACCCGAGTTTTAGATGCTAAGTGGACTGTGCAAGGAGGTGACACACTGCCATTTCATGATAAGCCTTCTGCTACCAAAGCTTGGACCATGGGCCACCCCTGCTAAGAAATAAAACATTATACTTAAGATCCAGATCTCAATACATGTCAGTTTCTCATTGTGTGTGTTCACAGGCATTCCTCATGCAATGTGAATGAACATAGCTCTTAGAGGAAAAGAGGCAATCTGGTGACATAGTATTGGCTTCAGGCTTTGGAGGGTCAGTAACAGGGATGTAAAAGTTCTGGAAAGTTTAAAGCAGTGAGGGGCAAAAATTTTTTTTAGAAAAAAAACATTTTTGGAAAAAGTAGTGGTGGAATATTGACACAATTTACAGATTGAAAATTACTTTGTTACTTTAGGAACATAAAGCATATTATGTGTAATTTGGTTTGCCATGAAAATATCATGTTTGGTATATTAAAATTTATTCAGACAGTAATTACAAATTGATTTCACTTTTAAAAACTCTATTTGTTATATGCAGAGTTATGAGATTCTGAAATGTAGCAAACCTCTTTGGTTTTGCTAATTTATTAGGAGGAGGCAAGAAATAATATGGAAGAAACCATAAACATCTGTAACATAAATTATTTTGTCTTCTCTAGTCCTCCATAGTGTCAAGCAGACATAAATTGTTTGTTTCTGTTCTTAAAAAATGAGAAAAAGAAACCATGTCTAGAAATTGTAATTATCTTATATGGAAGATTGTCATACCCAAAAGTGTTCCTGTTATGTAGTTTTCAGGAATAGTTTTGAGGAAGTAAATATATGACACCTTGCCATAATTATTCTGTTCATAGTTGCAAAAGAAATTATTTTGTAATCTGTTTTTCAAATTAAAAAAGCCTTTAAAAATATGGAAAAATCCCCCCCCTTTTCCCCTTGGACCCTCACATGTCTCCTTACTGGATTCTTACTTTTCTCACCACTGTTGTCCTCTGTTTCTAGTCCAAACTCCATTACCACGCAGAGAGAAAGGGTAGGTGTATGAACAGGCAGCAACAGCTATTGCTACTTGTTCCTATCATAGCCTGATCACTTGGAGAAAGCAGACAAAAGGAGGGAACTCTGACCTATTGACGGTGGAAGTGTGGGTAAGTGTGGATACCCTTGAGCAAGTAGGGAGATGTTTGCATGCCACTGTTACCTTTTACCACACACGATTTGTGTTACTATTTTCCAGAAAAAAGAAAAAGAAAAAAAAATAGAAGGCTGTAATTACATATGTATGTACCTGGGAGGCTTATTTCTGAGTAGGCCTGTGTAGAAGTATACTGTGTGGATCTTAGGCCATTTCTACAGTACATTGTTACAGTACTATTATTCCAACCTTTCAGCCTCCTATGGAATCCTGGGGTTTGCAGTTTAGGGAAGGGAATTTAGAATTCCCAGTAAATTGCAAACCCCAGAATTCCACAGGATATTGAAAATAGAATAATAGCACTATGACAGTGTAGCATAGAAATGGCCTTAGCGTTGCATGGATGTGCATAGAATTGTCTGTAAAGCACCTGCAGATGATTTTTTTTTGCCCTATAACTTAAAGTTGTAGGGGAAAAAATAAAAAAAAAGTGTGGTTAAACAATGGATTTTTCATTTTTTAAAAATATACTGATAATATATTAACAGTGACATTAATGCTTTTTAAGGTAAAATTTTGACTGGCAGAAATATTCCCCATACACTGCTCTTCTCCAACCTAAGCTGTTTCAATGACATTTGGTAGCATGGGTGCTCAGACTAAGTGTATGGATGCCTACTTGTATTTCAAGTCAATAGGCTTTGTTTTCTGGAACCAGATGGATCCCAGTGAGTTGAGTTCTTTTTTTTTAAAGTCTATCCTGTGTAATGTAATCTGATCTTCAATATAGCCAGACATCTATCTGAATATTTGCAATGTGGAAATAAATTCAAGGTTGAGAATATGGACCAGCAAGAAAAGACTGAATTCTATAAAGTGACCCCAAAGCACTTTAGGAGCTTCACAAAAGGTTTACCACTTAGAGAAATCTCATTGTTCATGCCATCACTTTAGGCTTTGGAAATAATTTGTGTAGTATTCCCATATAGTCTGAGCTCAGGTTTAAAAAAAAAATCTGCAGCAAATTGCTAATATAAATGAGGTAAATCAAACCATGCATCAGGTTAGACACGCTGCGTCAGTTCTGTATATTAATAGTGCACTACAGATTTCCCAATGAAGAAAATAATTGAACAAATGAAATGTTATATTAGCAGAAATGGGAGGGTGGGTAGGTGGGGATTATCTTGGTCACTTAGTGTTAAATACACTTCCGAGATAATTGGCCTAATACCAAGTATTTCTCTTCACTTTTACATCAGTTGTTCTGAAACACGTTTATTATTAGTAGCCATATTGTTCCAATTTTCTGCATTTTGAAATTATTGACCATGCCCCCAGATGTAGACCTACACTTTGCAGGCAGAGCCATATATATTGGGTTCAAGTGAAGCTCCCCATATACTACAAAGTGCCACAAATTCAGCTGGGACTCAGTTTGGCATGGTAAGGCAAATGGCCTCTGCGTCACACCAACCTGTTGTACATGGTACATGGTACACAACTTGGGAGAGAGGGATGTGTTTGGGATATGACCCAGTCAGTTTTACTGAAGTGTGTAAAACTTGGGATGACTTCAGCGTTACATCAGTAAAATAATACAATTCTACTTTTCATGAGTTGAGGCACCTAGTTGGAAGGAAGGAGAATCTGTAATTCTTTCTAGAACCCTGAGATTCTAGGCTGTAGGCTGGCCAGGCCCCCCACACACACCGTGGTGTCCTCAGCAACTAGTGCAGCCCATTGGGGAGAGGTGAATAACTACTATTATTATTGTTGTTGTTGTTGTTGTTGTTGTTGTATTGATTTGCAATTGCAGAACCACTAGGGACTAGCCAGCTGCAATTGTTCAGTGTATTCCCAAGACCAAGAGGTTCTTACCTATCTTGCTCCCTGCACATGGAATGCAGGTTCATATTAATTATTACCAATTTTCTTTTAACATAGCAATAGGTAACTACTCTTTACTCATCTATTATCATTGTTTCTATACTGTGTTTAGGTTACTGTACCACTGCGTTACACAAAAAAGTAGCCAAAGGGACCTGGGCTTCCCAACTTGTCTCTAGCATAGGCTGCCTGTTCCAGGTATGTGCCCTTCTCCCATTATTATGCAGATCAGCCAGTTGCGTATATCTCTGAAGGCCAAATTAGATGTGACAGAACAGCAGTGTGTATTTATTCATGTGTCTTGTGCTTTTCACACATAAACCAAAGGGATAGGGATGAAGTAGGCCTATTTCATTACGCAAAATACAATGCATGAATGAGTGGGCATTTTAATGTATGTATTTATTCTTTCCCCCCCCATGTATTCATTCAACCTGTGCTTCTCTATAGAGCTGAAGCTCTCAGGTCAACATACATCAATCTATAATGATAAAAGGAAATGACTGTTGGTTTTTGTCAGCTCTAAATCATTGAGACATCATGCTGTAAGTCTCAAAATTTTACAGAGTGTTTTGGTTGTTACCCAGATTGCAAGTTGAGTTTTGAGCTGAATGCCAGATAGGAATGCTAAGAGCAAAACGAAGAGGAGCTGTAATTCCTCAGGAAATCATAGTAGACGCTCAAAGTTTGATTGTACTTTTTAATTTCTGTCCAAATTTCAGTGTACAGTTGAAGTAAAAATCAAAATTCCAAATAAGCAAAAAGTGGGGGGAACCATAGCTCATTAGATCATGATAAGTGTTTCTGAATGATGAATAGTTCATCATCTAAATTGCAGAATCCAGCTTCCTGACAAAATTCCAAATCAAGTTAGCTGGAAGCAAAAATATCGGCCTGCAGGAAGTCAATGGGAGTTCATTTTTTTTAAAAAAAGGCCAGAATATAGGAAAATGATCTTTGCAAAATTTGTCTGGTAAGATTCTTGAGACTGGAAAAAAGTGGGAGAACAGGAGAAGGGGAAGGTACTGCTTCTTGTAAAAGGTGAGGAAGTTAAAAATGGGCTCTCTCTGATACTGCTGGTAAGCTTGGTGAGATTAAACAAAAAACAGGAGTGGGAAAACAGAAGACAACGTGGGCCCCTTTTGGAGTATTAGGTGTGCAATCAGACAGCATGAGATACACATCAGCGAACAGAAAATAAAACACATCTGAGAGTAAAATATGTAACAAGCTGGAAAGCTCTTGAGATCTTTGCTTGTCTTGAAAAATCATAGTAGGCAGCAGTTGGACCTCTCAGGGAAGGGCATTCCACAACTAGAGGCCTCCGCTATTCATGAGTAGACTACCTCCATATCTTAGAATGTGGAACAAGGCCTCTGATAGTGATGCCACAGCACAGATAGGATTATGTAGGAAGAGGCAGTTGTTCAGACACGGTGGCCATGAAGCCATAGGAGGCTTTATAGGTTACAACCTGCACTTTGAATTGAATTTAAAAAAGGAACCATGAACTGATGAAGATGGGATAATGCTGGTATAAACTGCAGCACCTGAGTCTATCCAGGAAACATATTCAAGGTAGCATATTGGCCACGCAGCAAAATAAAACAAAATACAAATTCTACAAAGCAGTGATACATTTATTGGCCAACAAAAATGCAGAAAATACATTGTGCAAGCTTACAAAGCTTCATTGCCGTTTTCATCAGGCAAAGATACTGAAAATTGTAAAGGAGAAAGGAAGTGATGATGTTGAAATCAAAGGCCTTTTGTCTCAGGTGTTATTTCTGTTACTGGTTAAGAGAGGGATATCAATCTAGGCAGAGGCTGCTTCTCTTCTTGGCCATGTAGAAACTGGAGACAAAGGACAGGAAAAGACAGGAAATAAAATATCAGCTCTCATTAGCAACAGAAAATAGCTTACCTTGAGATTTACTCTGCTCCCATCCAATGCAAAGCTAACTGCCCCTTTCTTAGGCAGAAGAAATCCCTGTACTGTTACCTCTGGAAAAAACTTATAGGTGCTGTATAGGTAAAACTTGCTGATTTTACCTTTGTTGGAGGTGAAAACATCAGAGGATTAAGTCCTAGTCCATTAGGTCGCTCTTGTTAAAGTTTCCCCTGTTGCAATAAATTCGGTATCCTCAAATCCAGGAAACACATTTAGGCATAGTGTGTTGACCATGCAGCAGAATGCAACAAAATCCACAGAAGAGTAATACCTTTATTGGGCAACCAAATTAGTGATTCAGCTAAATGCTGATTCTAGCTAATACTTCAAAGGCAGCACTTACAAATCCGGTAATGTAAATGAGAGGTTAGCAAGCCATGAGTCACTCAGGCCAAGTAGTCATCTTCTAGGTTGGAATGCATTTAGTTTATGATGTTAATAAGACAAAAGGTGCTCTGTACTATAAAGGACACTCCTGCCTCTAGAGGCAGAAGAGGTTTCCTAAGTATTCCAAGCAATGAACTTGATCCCTTAGGAGGAATTTTCAACTGTGCAAGTATGTTTTGCTATATAAAGAGGGGAGGAGTGGAGGGAATAAAAGTCTTGTGGTACCTTTAAGACTTAAGTCATAAGCTTTTGTGGACTTCAGCCCATTGCATCTAAAGAAGTGGACTGCATTTTGTTTAGAATGTTACCAATAAAAGTATCAGAGGAAGAATTAAAGGAGTGCTGAAAGATATTAAATAATTTTTGTAATGGTAATAAGAAACCGAGGATTAAGAAATATTGGTATAAAAGTCAAAAAGAAGGTGGCCTGGGACTTCCAAATTTAAAATGGTATTATTATGCAAATGAATTGAGATATATTATAGATGGAGTTTCAGGAAAGGGTGATTTAGATTGGTTAGTGACAGAAGATAAGAATATTGAGATGAAATTAGAAAATATATTTTTTAGGAATTTTTCAAAGAAAGAAATGGAAAAGATAGAAAATCCTTTTATAAAAAATATAATAGAAATATGGAAGAAAAATAAAAGAAAATTGATACCGAATATATCAACATTAACTCCGATAGTAATGATGGAAAAATTTCCAATGAATTTGAGAGAAATAATAGAGAAAGAAATAAAAAAACAAAAAATATATAGATTAAAAGATTGGATGAAAATAATGATAAATAAAGATAGAATGAAAGAGAGATTGCAGGAAACTAAAATATCCTGGTTAAATTACATACAATTAGAGCAATGGACAAAGAGTATGAAAAGATATGTTAAGGATTTTAAAGAACATACTAAATTTGAACAAATTATTATTCAAAGAGAAAATATGCAAGAAAATGAAATACTAAAAGGTACAACAAGTGAAATATATAAAATATTAGCAAAAGAACAAGAAGAGGATTATCTTAGAAAAATCTGGGAGGAAGAGACAGCACAAAATATAGATATACAAGAATGGAGAAAAATCTGGAAACAACGTCATTTAAAAAAATTATCAATAAGAATAAAAGAGAATTATTATAAAATAGTTTGGAAATGGTATTTGACTCCAGTGAAATTAAATCAAATAGATGAGAAATATACAAGATTATGCTGGAGAGGATGTCAAGAAATTGGTACATATATGCATATGTGGTGGAATTGTAAAAAGATAATGGAATTTTGGCAAAAGGTTTTTAAAGAGATAAAAGAGATTACAGGAGTAGTAATACCAGTATGTCCAAATATAGCGTTGTTGTCTATATATAATAAGGTTGAGTGTACTCAGGTAAGAAAAGAATTAATAACAAATTTGTTAATTGCAGCGAGATTAATAATAGCAAAAAAATGGAAAACAAATGAAAAATTTCAAATAGAGGAATGGTATAAAGAAGTGTGGAAAATTGCAATTAATGATAAATTAACATGTAGAATTAGATTTATGAAAGGTTTAACAAAAGGGAATGATTTTGAGGAAATTTGGAAAATATTTTTGGAAGAAGCTTTGATAAGAGATGGTAAAGCTACCCTATTACAAGAAGAATGGCAATTTTGGAAAGTGGATTAAATAAAAAGTTGGCTCTGGGGGGTGGGTATATATATATATTTTGTTTGGTTTTGTTTTGTATTTTGTATTTTGTATTTTTATTTTACGCGTGTGTGTTAAACTTGTGATCTATTGATGAAATTGGATATGTAATGTTTAATTTTTAAAAGGAAAAAAAAAGTTAAAAGTTAACTGGCTTTGAAGTAATAAGATTATAATTAATAATAGTAATAGGTTAAATGGAAGCCGAAAATATAGAATTAAGAATGAAACTATAATATTAAAAATGAATATAATGAAAATAAGAATTAAAGATAGGTAACAAAAGTGTATAAGCTGTATGATATGGAATAAGCTGAATAAGGTTATGATTTCAAGTGTAAAAGAGAAAAAAAATAATGTAAGTTTATGTTGTTTAAAGGGGAAAAAATTTTTTTCTTTTTTTTCACTATTATGTATAACACATGGTGTTTAATTTTTTGCTTTTGTTTTCTAGTTATATAATCAATAAAAAATTATTATAAAAAAAAAAGAAGTGGGCTGCAGTTTGTAAACACTTTGGCTGAAATGTATTGATTAGTCTTAAAGGTGCTTCAGGATTCCTTCTGATTCTGTAATGAGGAGTGTAGGAGTGAGAACCCCCTTCCAGATCCCACTAAACAGTGCTACCTCAGATGTATCAACCGCTTTCCCCCTGTGTTTATATTTTGTGTGTGTGTGCTGTTCCTTGGTACATATTTCATCTACCTTAGCTGTCCTACCAGAAGTGACAAGCACTTTTTGCAGCATGAACATGGCAAACAATTTAATAAATATGCTTAGCTTCCCTAACTTGGTACCATGGGCTGTTGGACCAGCTTACAGGTTTATAATAAGAGGAGTATAGGGTTGAAGTCTTTGTTGTTCATGTTGTGGAGCCTTTTCTCACCCTTCTTTAGTATTGTTCGTGGACTCCTCTTTGCCTGTACATTTTGCTGACAGAACAGTGTTTGTGGCAGGGGGGGAGCCACAATTCTTTTGCTTTGAAAAGTAGGCAAGTGATAGTAGAATGAATGAGGACTGTGCTATAGTCCCTATCCAAATCTTGCCCCTACCCAAAACCTTACAATTAACCATATAAGGGAAATTGTTCAAGCCTAGGAGCTTAAGCTGACAGGTGTAATAGCAGTTTTAGGGACAGTTTAAGATGGAGGGTTGTTACAGTGGAAAGAACTGAGCTTTGGCCCCAGTTCTTGTCCAGACGAGCCTCCATGGCTGCTATGAAAAAAGGCATCAGGATATCCAAACATGGAGTACAAAGTCAGATTTAGTTTTGATCCTGTCAGCAGCATCAGGCTATATTGATAACCTTTACTGCTGTGCTGAATTCAAAATATGGCCTGACAGAAATTGTCTGCTACTTAGATCAGTGTTGATCTTACGGATTCCTGTGCCATACTGTTCACATGACTGGTGTTTGTTCTAGTAGTTGGAAAATTCAGGCACCTTCACTGATCATAGCAGGAGGATGGGATCCATCCAAGTGCCCCAAATTCTGAGATCTGTAGTCCAAGAGACTACAGATCTCAGAATTTGGGGCACTTGGATGGATCCCATCGTCCTGTATGATCAGTGAAGGTGCATAACAATGGCATTGAATGTCTACTGTAAAGTTCTTCTTCAAACTAGCTCCGTTGTAGGAGCTTCCCGTGCCAAACTATAATCTGCTTTTAAAACATTTTAAATGGTTTTGGGGGTTTGACAGTGAAAGAGCTGCTGCAGAACAAATGGCTGGTGTAACCCTTTGTGCATCTGGTGTACACATGTTTTTGGACTGAGTCCTGTGCCTGTATCTAACTTTTTTTTGGAAGTTTTTTTTTAACATTTCTGCTCATACTGCAATCCTCCCACATGCCTAGTGGTGTTTGTGAAGTAAAAAGTAGGTTGATTTAAAACACATACACACACACACAACCTAAAAGAAAGCTTTTATTTCATTCTATGAATTATTATTAATTATCCAGATAAAAATACTTTTATTTATAAGTACATGCATGTAGGTATGTTTCCATGTAAATATATGTAATATACTTTGTTTATATATTTTAATTTATGAAATTTTAAATTTTTGTGATTTTTAAATGTTGGAGATCATGCTGGGGATTTGATTGAAATTTGGATATAAATCCTCTTCCTTCCTTCCTCTCTCTCTCTCTCTCTCGTTATCTTGCCTTTTATCTATTATTTTTAAAATGACAAACCTTGAATTTAGGAATTAAGCTATCGATAATATTGATATAATTTAAAACAGACATTAAAAATAGTACTACACATATCCTATTAGAGAGGTTAGTGTTAGTTGAAATCATTATGCACGAGATACCATGAAAACAGCAGGCTTCTCCATTTCCTTTACTATGCTTTATTCTATCTGCTTTGGATGGGACTTGGTTAAGCATACATATATAAGCATTTTTAGCATGAATCCATTTTTAACTTCAAGCCCACTTCTCTCTGGAGTCCTCTTCTGGAGATGCACAAGGGTTTCTACATGAAGGTGAGTGGAAAGAAGCTCTGCTGGCTGTGTGGTCTTTCAAATCCCAGCTTCATTCATATCAAATGGAGTTTCTTATACATTTGCCCAGGACGTTTGACATGCTTATTTCCCCCTCCCTAATCTTCAAAACTACAATATTACCACTATTGAATGTCTGTAGTATTGAGGAGAAAAGATTTTACAAGCTAAATACGCTACAACTTCTGGCTCTGATTATTATTATTTTTTAAAGAAGGCTTTTAAAAAAATCATCTCCAAGCAGTTCCTCTTCAAAATGGTAGCTTTCCCACCCAGTGTCATTTCAGAACAGTGAGATTTTCCATTTTGAGATTTAAAAACACAATTGTTCCCATCTTAGATTTTCAATGAAAGCTGACTTGACTTGACTTTAAACCTTAAAACCAAGTTGAGTACATCTGTTTGTAGAACAGTACACCCCGATACTTTACAGAGAATCTTCCATTAAGAATATTTGCATTGGGTATGAACTCAAAACAGATGCGAATTATCCTTAGTGAATCAGTGTGGTGCTATCCCATCAAATGACTATGGGCACTGGTTCCAGAATATCAATATCTCAGAAAAGGGAATGGTCCGTAAAAATCCTTTTAGGCTTTCATCACTTTGTGGGAGGGCACCTATCATAATAGGGGTCCAAAATGTTAAGGGATACTGAGATAAAAGGAGTTTGGGTGTCCCCCCTTTCTTAGCAGATGAAAAGCTTAGTAAGCTTCTTTATAAGACCAAATAAGAAAGTGGGCTCTTTATCTAACCATTAGATGATCTTAGGAGATGAAATGATGGAATTTAATACCACTTATAACATGTAGATGACCAGATCTTTTATGGAACATTTGTTTCTTGAGTAGGTCACTTTTATACACTGTCTGAGGTAAAGAATTGGTGTTGGTGCATTATGTCAGTGGTCTTTTCTCATTTAGAATATACTTGCCTCAAGAAACATCAGTGACAAATACTCAAAAGGTAAATGAAGCACACCAGAGAAAGTAACAAGTAATGTGTTACTTCCAGTTTTTCCCAGTTTTGGCATTTTTAGGAATATTTCCAACATTAAGTTTTATCTGAAGCTATAATAAGTTCAGCATCCTAACGCAGTCTTTCTCTTTTTTTTAGAATATTTTTGTGCTCCACATGGAGGACATTGTCCTCTTCCCACTTCACTTGTTTCCATGCATAGCCTACATTCAGGATATATCTGTGTACAAGAACTTTTAACATTTACTGAAGTGACTGGCCCGAGAGGGGTTTTGAAACTGGGTTTCTAACAACCAGACATCCACCCTGAAGTTAGAAATATCTTTGATCACTGAAAAGCGCTCACAAAATGAGTGAGAAACATGTGGCCCTCTTAGGTCAGTGCTTCTCAGAATGGTAGTCTGTAGACTTGTGCTGGTCTGCAAGCCATTGGCTGTCAGCCCGGGGACAGTTTCCAAGAGAGAATGAAACTGTTGTAGACAATGGCCATGGATATGGTACAAGTCCCTGACACGGTTCGTCACATCAGGTAATACGACAAGCATTGCTCTAGGTATCATTGGACTGCAACTCCATCAGCTGTAACTAGCATAGCCTATGATGAAGGATTGCGTTAGGATGGCCTAGGATGGCGTTCGTTATCCACCACTGTTTCAGAAATTTTACATCCAGTTATTAAGACTGCAACAGTTTATTTTGATCTTTTGTTATAGAAATAATACTGGAAGCTGGTTGGCTGGCAAGAGTCTCACAGTTAATATTTTTTCCTATTAAAAAAAATTAAAAACCGTTATCTAGACCTATTTGCACACATACACATAAACAAAATCTCTCTCTCTGTCCCCCCACAGAGGTATAAAACTATTGATTAGGATCTAGGCTTACACTGAGGCTAGGTCTGCTGAAATGAGTAGGAGCTAAGACAGCAATAGTGAACTCAAGTACATTTAAATCTGGATTCAACCCTTTCATTTCGAAGTTATTACTGCATTCTGTAGTCAGGCAAAATGCAAGTCATTAGTAGTATGCTGGCTATCTTGTCAACTGTCTATTTAAAAATGTGCATTTATATCTATATCTGTTTCTGTATCAGAACAGATCTTAGCATTTTTGTGCAGGATATAGTAGATGATATATTTAAAGTAAATATTAAAATCCTATCTGTTCATATAATTATAAGAAGATAGTCAAAATATTACTTTTCACATTCTTAGAACTTGATTTACACAAAATTTCAGAATGTAAACTATACTTGGGTTTGTATATACATTTGTGAGTATATGTATAGTTGTGTATGTGTGTGTGTGTGTGTGAGAGAGAGAGAGAGCTTGTAAAGGAAAAGAAAGAGGCAGGAGGGCTTCAGGAGAAAAGGAAAGAAAACAAGAGTTGTAATATACTGTAAGCTGCTTTACAGTCATTGGTTTTTAGACTATGTTTAGTGACCCAGTGAAAACGTATTGACATGAGGTATCCATTGAAAGTTGGGCAGATCACGTCTTTTTTTTGGGGGGGGGGTTCTTCCCAGCTGTGCACCAGATAAGCAGCTGGATTCCCTAAGGTGATCACTACATTTAATGTCTTTTGAAGCAAGCTCTGAATCCTATTATTCCCCCACTGCAGCATGTTTTATCACTTTTTAAAAGAAAAGCACAAAGATTTTAGAAATGCAGTGGCTGTGCCTGAGTAACAGCAATTCTTATGAATTCGTTGCCTTTACTGTTAAGTCATGCAAATAGATAAATGAGATATGCATGCTAGGAACTTCTGATTGCTTTGCATTTTCACTTTGAACACTTTCTTGTTTTAAACAAGGCACAACATCTAGGAGCTATGCAGGGATCTATTAAATTTATGACTATTAATTAACTAAAAGTTCCCCCCACCTTCAGGATAATGTAACTCTGAGGGATACACATTTGGTTTAAAAGGGAACCTGTTGTCAGAGTACAGAAGCAACTTTCTTAGGCATCTGCAGAGAAAAAAAATAATTAGAGAGTTGCAAACAGTTTTATTATAATGTCCAGAATGAACTCTAAAGTTGCCTTAGACTGCATGTGTACTCTCCATACTGAAAAGGAAGGCAGCTTCTGTGGAGAGGAAAGTGAAAACTTTGTTATATTGGCTGTGCCAATTCCTAGTTAAAAGATGCCCCACCTTTCCTCCTCCTGTTGCATCTGATACAGAAAGAAGGGAAAAGGTGGGACATGTTTTGGGTGTATCTGTTGGCACAAGTTAATGCATTTAGTAAGCAGAAACAGGATTGTTTTTATAGGCTTGTCTTTTAACTTCCTGCGTTACAAAGAATCTGTTCCAAATGTACACATCAAAACAAATATATTTTATAAATAAAAATAAAAAATCCTAATGCCATAATGTGCAGTGAAAAGTTAAAATACCTTTGTAGTGTCCTAGTTTATTTAACTGAAAAACTGTGTTTCAAATTTTTGCATACAGCTTCAGTTATTTTTATC
The DNA here is from genome assembly GCA_948474755.1 of Ctenosaura bakeri. Lineage (NCBI taxonomy): Eukaryota > Metazoa > Chordata > Lepidosauria > Squamata > Iguanidae > Ctenosaura > Ctenosaura bakeri. The sequence continues at coordinate 25,426 of CAOLHI010005433.1, forward strand.
TCTCTCTCTTTTTTTGTTCCATCAGTGTATAGATGCATTAAAAAATTTGAAAAAAATCCCATCTTATAAAATTGATTTTAATTTTCTGCAGTATTCCTCTGAATTTTCTCCAGGACAAATCACCAGATTATTCACTTCTGCAAAAACTTTGCTGTCAACTCTGCTGTCTTCTCTCCTCCAACCAGACTTCTTTCCCTTTGAAACAGCTGCATGACTAGCAAAAGAGATCTGTGTGACAAACTTTAGAAGCGTTTCTGCAGAATATTTATGCATTCAGTGATTTGCCTGTAGAATTTCTACCTGTTATGTAGCTTTAAGAAACTGAAATCTATCATATTTATCTGAAATACACATTTTGATCTGTCTTGAAAATAAAAATGCTATGTCTTTGCATGAAAATCCTGGAGGAGACTAAGGCCATTTCCGCTCTACAGTGTTATAGTGCTGTTATTCCACTTTCTACATCCTGTGGAATTCTGGGGTTTCTAGTTTACTGAGGCCAAAGAGCTCTCTGGGTGAGAATTCTAAATGCTCCTCCCTAAACTGCAAGAATATTGAAAGTGGAATAATAGCACTGCAACAGTGTAGTGTGGAAAGCTAGAGTATATCATAAGGACGGGAGCTATATAATGCATGAACTCCATGTTGTCTTTGGGAGGGTCCCATCTGATCTTTACCCCCTGATTTCCTCGCAGTTCCCCTCCCCCATTTTTTTTTAAAGGTGGATTTTATTTCCCAGTCAAAAATAGACTCTGGCCCCAAACACTCTTTGGGATCTTCCCACCTCAACACAGCAAACAGCAGCAAAATCATCAGAAAATAAGCAAAAGTGTGGCCTTGAAATTCCACTCCTAGTTGCTGTGAGGCACACAGATGTGGCCTGTCAAGGGACTGGATTTGGCCCCTGTCTCTCAGAGCATGTCCAGCTTTGCATCTGAACTGATGTAGTGAACATAGAACAAGGAGAAAGCAACTGCAATCCATAAAAAGGAGGAAGGAAGTGGGAGGGAGGGAAGAAGAAAGAAATGTGATAGTATCTTGAAGACCGTTTTTAATTTTTGCATGAACTTTTGTGGATATAAACCTACTTCCTTGGATGCCATACTGAGTGGTATTAGAGCCTCAGGCATAAAGTGTATACAGTTGTGGGAGTAGGATAGAATATGATATGATTGAGAAAGATGCCAGTTGTGTCCTTTGATTTAAATTTTTAAAGGGCTGGGTAATCCATATGGCAGGCCATAGTGACAGACAATGTAAGTGACAGATAAAGCAGGACTTCCACAGAATCTGCAAAATGCAAGAGGGGTTGGGGTTGTCTTTCCTGATTCCCCCCACCCCAGAGTACCATCAAAACTTATTTAGGATGACTGTGAAACCCTGTAGAGCCAGTTTCCCAGCAGATCCAAGGGTTGTGAGGGGACAATCAGCAGTTTTCCATCTAGCCTCTGTACCTATCTGCAGATCAAGGGAAAATGGAAGTCTGAAGTGAAAGCAAAATGGTTTTCCAGTTAAAGAGTGATACCCAGTAAAATGCCTTTGAACACTCAGCCTCTGCCTTATTTTAGTTGTTTATAAAATGAAACTACCGTGTCTGTCTTTATTTTCAACTATTTACCCAAGTGCTACTGTAGCAGTTTTTAACATATGTAAAATTCAGTATACAAATGACTTGCCACATGGAGAAGGATGCCATAGGGGCCATTCAAAGGGGTCTTTCACGGAGTTGTTACTTAATTGGACACTGTATTTCACACAGATGTAAAGTATGTGACAGATGCTTGCCAAAGCAAATAAATTACTAGGCACCACTAATGTAGCTCAACTCATGTGGTTGTTGTGATGGCTTCCTATAGTGGTTTTTTTTTTAATACAAGATAACGGCAACTATCTGAATTTTGTCATTCTCTGAGGGGCATGGAAAGTGGAGCAGAGGAAATATGCTGGATATAGATGGAAAGTTGTGTTTTTCAGCACACATTATGATTGTTACTTTAAAGTATTGTGAAAGGAGTTTGGGAAAGCAATCCAGAATGCTACTATGTATTTCCCTGCAATATTGTTGCAAAAGACTTCTAACCCTGGCACAAAATGTACCAACCCATTACATTATCTTATTCTAATTAAAATGAACAACAATTGCCTCAGGTGTAATGTAACAATGCCTGTAATGAAGCATACCCACCTCCTTACATGTCACTTAGAGTCTCTTTTAGTCAAGTAGAATTATTAAATGTCATCAAGGAAGGCTCATGCTTTTGGTAGCTTTGAATAGGGATAGGATGAGGAGTTATGGCCCAAAATTGACTTGCCATAAGTGCAATTAAAAGTGTGCGGGAATATGGGGTACATATGGGATATATGCACATCATGTTCAGTCCTTGGAATGATCCCCAGGTATTTCTACTTAACCCCAACAGCATGTGACTGGTGAGACTTCTGCAGACACCAAAAGGGAACGAGGGAGACCAGGGGCTCATTCACACTACCTAGTTGTACCACTGTTACTGCACTTTAATTGTCAATGTTCCACCCTCTGGAATCCTAGGGTTTGCAATTTATGGAGTGGCATTTTAGGCCCAAGCCCTCCAGTGCTTCACCAGGCTACAAACCGCAGGGCATCATAAGATAGAACCATGGCAGTTAAAATTGAACCGTTGGAGAATGTGTAGTTGTGTAATGGGAATAGTTCCCAGGCTATTCTGAAGCAGTCAGGAATTGAGGAATTCCAATATCTGTGGGTCTTTTTGCACTACACTGTTATAGTGCTATCATTTCTCTTTCAACCTTCTGTGGAATTCAGGGGTTTGTAGTTTTCTGAGGCAAAGAGTTCCTTGGCTGAGTATTCTAAATGCCCCTCCCTAAACTGCAAACCCCAGGATTCCATAGGATGTTGAAAGTGGAATAATAGCACTATAACAAGTCTAGTGCAGAAAGGCCCTGCATTGTTGGACCTCATTGGTTGGGAAAATCAAGCCTATCAGCTCCATTCCTTCTTGAAAGATGTGGACAGAAATTATCCCTCCTCTCATCTAACTGTGTGAGAGGAAAGTCAAAGTCAAAATTGCATGTATGTCTTTGTGTAACGACAGACAGCTATCAGATAGAGAAGATTATTGTATTGTACACCTAATGTCTTTTAATTTTTGAAAAGTTTCATGGAAGTTTGTTCAAAAAGAGATCAACTATCAGAACTGTTAGAACCTAGTGAGGGTGCTGCATTGTAAGACACTGTATAAGTGTTTTAAGTTTACAGAATGATCTACATTTTCTGTTCATGTGTTCCTTTATGCACTGTGCTTGCTAGCTATGTCCATCCAAACATTTCTTTGGGATCTAAATGATCTCCAGTGCTTTACTAAGGTTGTTTGTTTGTTTGTTAAGACTGGCTGCCTGGCCTTCCCAGTTAAGTTCTTGCAGAGATTTCTGATGATTTTCACTTACTTGCTACTTAACACATCATCACCTCCTTTGCACATGCTTTAACTGGGGAAAGAACATGCTGATACCGCAAAGTAAAAGCTTCAAGACTTCTACTAAGTAGCACTTCACAGCTAATTAGTGTGCTAGACCTACGTCCTCTTTTCTCTTTTATAGAGCATAATTACTAAAATAACATTTAAAATAGACCTTTGATTCAGAAACAGGACAGAAACAGGTACTCCTCCATTTTCCCAACAGTCATAGGCGCTTATCATGTCTGGTCATGATGTTTGACTTGGGAAAGCAGAACAGAAATATATTCCCCAAGGTATTCATAAGAAAACAAAATAAAGCAACACCTACATCATATCATTCCTCCCACACTCTCTGCTTCGTTTTGCTGAGAACTCTTACACTTCCTCTAAGTGACTGTTAAGGCAGGAAGAGACATTTGAGGAGAAACATTTGCTGAGAAGTTTCTGTCTGTCTGTCTATCCATCTGTCAATCCACCCACCTATCCATCTATCTCCTCTTGACCTGCTAGGGCCCTGAAGGTGATACGCCATATGTAAAAACATTTTAAAAATATGAAATAAATAACAACCAATTAAAACACTCCAAGCTTCTCTTTAAAATATCTCCAAAATAGATGACATTTTACCAGCAAAATAACTTCCCCAAATATCTATATCCTGCCATTGGTTCATTATCAAGCTTTGATAAGAATTCCTCAGTTTTTCTCAGCTGGTGTTAAAGTAGAGTCATATGAGAAATTTCCAAAGAGTTAGCTATACTAGTCTGTTGCAGTGAAAACACTGAGAGGAGTCTTGTGACACCATGAAGAAGAACACATTTTATTTGACAAAAGTGTTCATGGACCAGAGCCTGCTTCATCAGATGCTTTTCAATTTGTCATCTTTGGCAAGCTAGGGTAATATTCTGTGTATCTGATCAAAAAAATCTTAGGCTATAATAGAATTTGTTAGTCTTCTGAGGAAACAAATGGAAAGAGTACCCATGCCTTCCTCAGTTGATTGAGTTTATCACATATAGGTAGAGACTGGGTTCTTTTCCCTGAAGGGACCCTCCATCAACTCAAATAGAAATGTTTGCCCTTTGCTCCAAAATCTGTTCCAGTTGGCTGAGTACAATGAGTGTCTCATCACTAACTCAGGATGTATCCTCAGTTGCCTTCTTCCCAGGATGAAGGGGAGCTTTGAGAGGAAATCTTTCCTTGGGAACATGGTATGGCAGAAAAGTTTTAATCCTCCTCCTGTGGGCCTTCTTTCGATTGGCAGACTCTCCAGCTGCTGTTTACATTTAATTAAAAGAAAACCTAGGCATGTTAGTTTCAATCATGCACTTAGCATCGTTGCAAGTGTGTCTATGGGTGGGGGAGAGGGTTAGTCACTGTCCCTCAGTCCTGATCTGCGCGAGTGGCTCCCATTGCTGATGCTTATAACGTAACACTAGGCACATTAATAGCGATCATACAATTAGCATCACATCCAATTTGGCCTTAACAATTTAACTTAATGGAAGCTTACTTTTGATAAAGGCAGGAAGTGAGAGATGTTAACCCGTGTGGAGTTTCTGTAATTGTGGTATTTCTATCTGTATGTCCTGTGGACTTAACTGGAGAAGAGGGTAGCTTAGATGCTTTTGTTTTGATACCCCAAAGTTTAATCCAATGTATTCTATAGCAGTTTTCCCAACATACTCAACAGCCATGGGTAGTGTAGATGTAGCAGGTATAGGTAATGTTGTCATCCAAAATATTTGGAATACGAAATACTTTCTCAACCTTTTTTACCCTGGAGTAACCCTTGAAATAATTTCCAGGTCTCAGGGAATCCCTGTATAAAAATTACAGACCTCAAGGAACCTCTGTAAAAAATTATACCTCCTGCATAAAAATTATTGTATCTATTGCTCAAAAAAGCTTTATTTTTTTTAAAAAAATAATGATCTCTCATAGAACCCCTAGCTGACCTGTCCAAGGAACCCTAGGGTTCTAGGGGAACCCTGGTGGAGAAACCATGCTGGTGGAGAGTGAAAGGATGGAGGAGGCTGATTTATATATTCTCCATTCTTGAAATACTTTTGCAGGGAATGAGAATTATGTGCTGCCTCTAGATGACTAGAATCCTATTGGCAGTCATGGGAGGATAGTCCTATTTCCAAATGCCTGACATTGTGGTAGGGGACGTGTCCTCCCAGGCATTCTGGGAGAGGAAGCTTAGACAGTCACCTGTGCTACAGCAGAAACAGTTGTCCAAACCCACCTCTGCTAGACTGCCTTTGCTTTAAGCATTGACTGGAAGCAGTTGTTGTTAGTTGTTACACTCTTTTTTTTAAAAAAATATTATTGTATAAAAACACAAAACACCAGACATAAACTAAACAAAGTATAAAAAGAAAAAAAAAATCCAAAACTAAATCATAACCACAAAAACAACAAAATTACAAACATCAATCTAAACTAATAAACAGATAACTATACATATTTTAAAAGGTGGTTCCTGCCCCTGTTACCAACAACTCATAATAGCGCTACAGAAACACTAATTACAGTAGGTAGATCAAAATTATCACTAAATTTAATAATTCTTGGTTAAATTTAGTTCTATATTAAAAATAATGACCTATTAAATTAGTGTATATACATGCTTATATCTGCTTCTTTTTTGTCTAAGTTACCCAAATAAAATGAATAAAATATTTATAACATTTATATTAAAATCTTTCTAATTCTAATTCAGCAAATCTAACCACTTTAATACCTCCTTATTTATACGTTTTTAATACATATAATACGTGTGTATGTGTGTATGTAGAAAAAAGATAGATATATTTCTATGGCAACAAATTAAAGTAATCTATAATTTGCTTTAACCCGTTCACATGATATCATGGTAAATAGACATCTAATCATTTAGAAAAGGAAAATAAAAGCTGTAAGTTCAGAACCCCCCCAATTGTCATGTCACCCTCATTTTCTTTTAAATAATCAATCAATAATTTTCACTCCCTTACAAAGTCATCTTCTGTAGAACCTTTTTAGCTAGTTGTGAGTTTATTCATTTCCACTATTGCCATCAATCTGTTAAACCATTCAGTCATTGCTGGAATTTCTGCTTTCTTCCAGTACTTTGCATAGACTAATCTTGCTGTGAATAACGTATATTGAAGCAATTTCTGTTGTTGCTTGTCATAGCTAGTTATATTCTCACCAGATTCCAAGTAAAAATAATTCAGGAGACTTAGTGATTTGACATTTCAAATTTTTTTGAATTATATTCTATATTATCTTCCAAAATTGTTTAGCCTTATCCCATGTCCACCACATAGGGTGTAAAGATCCAATATGGTCCTGGCATTTCCAACAGCTGTTGCTCATCTCTGTATGCATCTTAGAGAGACTTTCTGGTGTAAGATACCATTGTAGCATCATTTTATAAAAAAATTCTTGTAATTCATAGCAAATGTGCCTTTAATTTCTTTTGTTCATAGTCTTTGCAGTTGGTTCTGAGATATGATGTATCCAAAATTCTTTGCCTGGTTGATAATATATTCTTTCACTTGCTTGTGTTAGTTGTTACACTCTTGTGTAGTGCTTAGCATTTGCTGCCTGCAAAACATGAGATATTTGTAGTACTAGGGCACAACCAGCCAGTAAAATGACAAGAGAAACAGTAAGATTTTCAGTCACTGCCATCCCAAAAGAAGGTCTCTCTATTAATTTTTCACAATAAAGCAGATCTGTTCATTTGTGGCAGACACTAACACAGGGGAAATAATGGGACAATCCAAACTCTAGTCCCTGTCTGTAGAGTATTGTAAGTTACTCATTGGGTTATGAATTGTAAGATTCTGCTGTAACAGTGCAGGAACTATAATTGTTCAGTGTGGATGCACACTAGGTCAGATGTCTAAATCAGAGGTGAGAATCATGGAGCACTTCCAAATGCTGGTGAACTGCATCTCCTAGCATTCCTCTGCATCTTCTATGTTGCCTAAGGTTTCTGAGAATTGCAGTCCAGTAACAACTGGAGGGCTGCATGATTGTCATTCTTGTGCTAACAGTTACCAAGAATAATAAATATATGAATAAAAATAGCTGTGTGAGTCTTTTCCAGCATAAAGAGGTGGGGAGGACGGGTGGAAGAATGCAGCAGCACTGTTGAAACCAACTGATTTATTTTAAGCTGTGAGGTTTCGTGGACTTCAGTTGTTTTCAGTGCATTGTGTCACAATGCATTTAAAATGTTTTGGAACAAGGGGGAGCCAAGCTAATTGTGGTAGTCTGCTGCAGCAAAATCAGCCAAGAATTTTGTGGCATCTTGAAGACTAACAAGCCTTACTTGGCATAAGTTTTTGTGGACTACAACCAACTTCATCAGCAACATGATATGGGCAGTGTTCTAATGTTAGTCTTCAGAGTGCCACAACCATCTTCATTGTTTTTTTTTTCTAATTTAATCTTCTGCTCTTGTATTAGATTCATTTGGGATTTTAAAAAAGTGCGCAGACTCATATGTATGTATTGTTTGTGTAGAAACAGTCTAGTTGTGTTGTGATAACACAGCTTGTGAAAGTAGTTTGCAATTGGTCTTTATGAAAACAGGTTGCATTAGCATATAAGGACTACTTCCCATGTTACTATTTAAATTAGTTGCTATTTGCTGCCTACTCAGCTTCAATTTATGTTGGGGACCCTACATATGAGAGACTACCATGAGCACTGGTCAGCAGCAACCCTGTTTAGGTCTTTTAAACTCAAGGCAATGGCTTTCTTGATTGAATACAATCAAGAAATTCAAGAAATATGACATCAGTAACATGCTCTTCTCTTCTCACTGCCTTTTACTTCACTGAGCATTAGCATTTTTTCTGGTGAGTAATGTTGTCTCATGATATGTCTAAAGTATGATAGCCTTTGAGAGCCAGCATTGTGTAGTGGTTTGAGTGCTGGACTACAACTCTGGAGACCAGAGTCTGAATCCTGCTCAGTCATGGAAACCCACTGGGTTACCTTGGTTAAGTCACAGTCTCTCAGCCTCAGAGGAGGGCACTGTCAACCCCCCCAAAGAAATCTTGCCAGGAAAACCCCACAATAGGTTCTCTTTAAGATTGGTATAAGTCAGAAATGACTTGAAGGTGCATAACAGCAACAATGGATAGCTTCACTGCTAATGAGAATTCAGGCTTGATTTGCTCTACCAGTCGCTTGTCCTTTTGGCAGTCCATGGTATCCACAGAGCTCTTCTCCAGCATCACATTTCAGATGAGTTGATTTACTTCATATCAGCTTTCTTCACTGTACACATTTCACAATCATACATAGACATAGTAAATACCATGACTTGGATGATTCTTACTTTGGTATTTAATGATGCATCTTTATAGTGGATCAGTTTAAAGACACAAGATCATTTTCTGAAAATTGTTTCAGAGCCTGAAAATTTCCAGAGGGGTGACCATATTAATCTTTTGCCTAAAAAAGAGTCCTGTGGCATCCTAAACATTATCAATGGTGTTAGCTTTTCTGCTCTCTAACAGACAAGGGCCATTTCCACACTACAGTGTTATAGTGCTATTATTATTCCACTTTCAACATCCTGTGGAATCCTAGGCTTTGCAGTTTAGGGAGGGGCCTTTAGAATTCTCAGCGAGATTGCTCTTTGGCCTCAGTAAATTACAAACTCCAGAATTCCATAGGATGTTGAAAGTGGAATAATAACACCGTAACAGTGTAATGCAGAAATGGCCTCGGTGTAACAGCCTTGGAAATGGACCAGAAGACTGAGATTTCCTGGGTCTTTTCTGGGGCTTAAGGTGAGAGATTGACATACTAAGAAGGCTCGTTCAAACTTGTTAGTGACACAAGGAACTTTTCTTGGTCTTTCAACTGTACCAAAGATGTATCCAGGAAAAAAAAGTTGTTGGCTAATAAAAAAGTTTAAGTGGTGTATTAACACACAAAAATGTTTATTGATCTGACATAACAAAGAAATCAAGTAGTTATAGGACCAACCAATCCAAGGACAAATTCTTTCCCTGTATCAATTACAGTATTTCAGACTTGGGCACATTTTAAAAAATAATGGAAAGACTGTTTCCATTTGAGCATACTTCCAAAAGGGCTGCATTAAATCTGTCAGGGGCCTGTTCTGGAATGGGACGCAATGTCTGTCCCTTGCACCATTTTAAAACTGGCAATTCAGAATCTTCTTTGTAATGGTCTCAAGGTGTCAATCTCTGGTTAAAAACCTCCCATCATCATAGAGGGCATAACAGTGACCCTTGCCAAGAAAAAATTGCTATCCTGTCCGAGGTACTGCCAGTTTTACTTAAAGTATTCATTGCTAGGAGGAACACATAATCCTAAAATTGCAGGCTAGCAAGATCCATTGGGTGGGGCAAATAAAATATTAACTGTACAAAATTCAGTACTGAGCCTTTGTTAGTTTAGAACAGTGTCCACCAGCTTGGTGTTCCCCAGATGAGTTGGGCTGCAACTCCCACAGCTGGTTTTGGAATTTTGGAAGTTGAAGTCCAGCGTATCTGGAGGACATCAAGAGTATGGGAGGCTGGTTTAAAAGACTAATTAGTGTCTTTTCATGTATGTTGCTTCCATGAGTTTTTACACTTACCTTCTGGCACGAACAAATATACTTAACATTTCATATGTATAAATGAGTGTACTGATATGTCTGTTAGTTTGCTTTCTGTTTTTTATGCTAACACTTCCACTTATAAGCAGCTGCTACCACATCTCAGTTTCCTATACTTTCTCTACCTTTTGTACATCATATAAAGTGAACAGTTCTTTTTTGGAATCATGATGATGATGATAATCATGATTATGATGATGATGATGATGCCAGAAAGCTTTCCTGCCCAAATGTGAGTGAGTGAACCTGTTTTCAGTGGAAACAATGGGAGTCTACCTAATACAAGAAATATGGCTTTCTTTTCTATGTCTATTCTCCCCACCCCCATGAGATTTTAAAAAATTGGTATGTTGACATAACCTTTCTTGCATAGATGTCCTCCGTGCACAGTGACATATTGCATGCATTTATGTGCTTACTGTTTTTCTGATTAGGGTAAATGTACCTGACATAACATAAAAACATTATTTTGATTTTTTTAAAAAAAAAACTCTGATTCCTATTGTCTGGCAGAAACATTTTTTTAAAAAGAAAAAAACCCACTTTATAAGTCAGAGAGAAATACAATTTCCATTCAACATTGATGTTTCCTTTTCATCCTTAAAAGCTAATTTTTTTTTCTTGCTGCAGTTTTGGTGGAAATTATGTATCACTTGTGATAATTCATTTTAAAAATTCCTGAGCTGTGTGGCATACTTTCATGAAAATTCATTTAGATAAAATTAGATATTATTGTTTAATGAGGTGGCATTTCAATTTAGACCTTGCATCATGCATATACCAAGAGTTTTTTATGGAATAGTTAGGTTCATTTGAGTAATAAAGGCTGAATCATGGGGGCTTTAATTCTTAATCGCTGTGAGGATTGTTATCTGTGGGATGTGAGCTGTCTTAGTGGTATTCAATCAAGTGTCCACTTAGCCGTGACCAGAAGTAATTGCTCCCAAGTGGGTTGCACAATGACCTGTTAATACTTGCTTTGACCCGGTGACCTTGTCTGCCCCATTGTTTAGGATTTTATAGCAAGCGAGTCTGCATTTCTTTGGGGTCAAGTAGATATCTAAGGTCAAACATTTTCTGATTATTACACAGTGTACACTGTAATGCTACTAGACACTGTTGCATAGAAAGAGTTTCTGCTTTGTAGTATGCCCAGGGAAAACATTTTAAATGGTCGCTTCCCTACCACATGTAAACAGTTTAATATTTTACTAAAAGAAGTTCATCTTGTAAATTAGCTATGAATAATACATAGGTAATTACTACTCATGTCTTTAAACACTTGTGTCTTAATTGGCTTGCGTATTTTTTTAAGATATTTGCATTTTGTTGGGAAGTTAATTTTCACTTGCATTGATAAGTTGGAAAGTTGTGTTGGCTAAGGTACAGTTTGCTCCTCTTTTTTGAGGGGTTTCCTTGTCACAGGATTACACAAGAATTAAAGACAAAGTTTAGCCTAGGTTTGTTTTCCACTGAGCATTGTAACTTTTTACCATTAAACCATCAGTAGACTGTATTTGCTGTTGTTGTTTCTATGTTCAGGTTATTCTATGTTCAGGTTATTTTATAGGTCATACTGAACATGTAGCCATGATAAATATTTTGAAAAAATACACCATTTCCCCATGAAGGTAGGCAGATATTTTTCTCTTTACTATGTCTGGCAAATAAAAGATTGTAAAATTAGGCCTTGGTATTGTTTGTATATACTCCTCCATGCTCCCTTGTTGTTTACTAAGTGTACTAGTCAAAACACTTTTTTACGTATTTCTCAGCCTTGTACTAACAACTCCCCACTCCTTTGCCTTATCTCTCCAAAAGAAACAACTTCACAGCCATCTCTGTATTTCATCATATGGAGACTGTTTAGATATTTTCATCTCACAGAGCTACTACCAATAGAGTTGTCAGACAAATAATTTAGACTGTGATAACATTTTTCTGTTTAGACAACGAAGTTAGTGTATTTTGAGAAAGGCAGACTGTAGTAAATTGAGAAAACCATGGATGAACAGGACAGACAGAATTGCAGCTTACATGAAGGAAAACAAAACAATGTCATATGAAAAAAAAGAATCAAATACCAGGTTCTCTGCTGGTCAGAGAGCAGAAAGTTTCAACCAAATATTAGAAGACATTTCTTGACTGGAAGAGTAGCTGAAGTGTGGAGTATACTTATATGTATACTTGGGAGAGGGATTGTGCTCATTGGTAGTTTTCAAAACTGGACAGTCATATTTTCAGGAAGCTTAAGCTGTGAGTTGCATTCAGCTAGAAGGTCTACAAGAGCCACCGTCAATTCTGTAATTCCTTGGTTCTTTCAAATGCTATTTTTTCTCTTTTAAAAAACACAACACTTTCCTTAAAATCTCTTTAAGAAGTTAGCTGCTGAAATTTTAATATGAAAACATCTTTGAAACTTCCCATTTATAGATTAAAATGAATGTCTTTTTGCTGAACATCTCACATTGTGCTCTGGGATATTATGAAGTGATGTTAGTATTAAAGCTAAAATTAATGTTTACAATGATTTTGGGAATTGGTGATTTTTCTGTGTTCAGCAGGTGAAAATATGGAAATTTTTCAAAAAAATAAAGTTATCTCCATTAAATATATAAATCCAAATATTTTTGGATACATTTTCAATCTCAGGCATAGTTTTCTATTTATTTATGTTACTACATATTGATAACTCTCCCTAAACTGTCCTATCTGTATTATTACAAGATCCCTGTGAGGTAGGCTAGATAGGAAAAAAGTATCTGGCCCAATATCAAGCAGAAAGTTTCATGGATCAGTCCTGATCCATGATTGACTTGGAAGTTAAGATTTCTCTAATTGTAGGGCATCATTTTGGCCACTGGCACTAACTTCATTCTGAGATTAAATTATCTTTACTTTTATTTGTTTTCTTTTGTCGTCAAAGATGTGGTGGATTCTGCAATATCTTAGCCAACCAAGTCCTTGGTTCACTACCTTTCTGTTCCAAGTTGAGCTGCTAATCATCAACTTGATTAGGAATCACTAGGAACAGTAGGCTTCTCAATATCAGTGATTGGAGAAAATATCTGGAAAGACATAACGTTCTGAGTCCTCCTTGTAGGCTTCACATGGATCTCTGTTTAGCCTTTGTGGGAAACAGGATGCTGGAGTAGATAAGCATTTAGTTTGATCCAGCAGATCTCTTCTTCTGTTCTTAATTTGTTCCAACTGAACAAATCTTGCCCTGGGAAACCCCTAACAAGGATTCCTTCCATAGCTGCGATATTAGCTATAAACATTCTCGCATGCAACTACATGGCTCAGAGAAAAGCTCCCATTTATGCAAATGAAGATTCCCCTCCCCTTCTAGTTCTGACAGCACACATGTTTGTGAGATAATTATTGGTAAAATTGTAATTGAGGAGGGAAGTGTAAATTTTCCTTCCCTATATAGGACATCCAAATAAAAATAAGGAGAAAAATCACACCCTGTCAAAAAGTAAAGTGAAGAAGTGGTAGCTCCCTGCTGTATGTTTAAATTATCATGGAATTCTAACCACAATCAGCAGCCTGAGCAAAACTAGATAGAAATAACATGTAATATCCCATTTTTCTGTTGAACTCAAGAGAGGGAATTATGAGGGTCTTTGTGACCACCTCTGCATATAAGTGAAAGATGAAACATTGCAAACACATATCTGAAGGCCCAGTGATAAATGATTTCCAATATGATCTGAAGTCCATTAAGAGTAAATTGGTCCATTTTGTCTTCCAAGAGTTTGGGAACAAAGAAGGCTGATGGCAGCTGATAGTAAAGCAGTGAATCCACGTATGTTGTCAGTCTGAAGTTTGAGGAATTTAGACACAGTTTTGAACTTCATCCCAACAATTGGCGCAGAATATTAGATAGCTCTTTTAAATTTCAGATTAAAACATGGAGTGGATTCACTACCCCACTGGCATGGAAGCTACCGGGAGGACAATAAGGTTGGCTACTTGATGCCCTTCACCCAGGGTGTTTATCCTCCTCCTATGGAAGATGGACTACATATGTTTTGTAGGCTTTCCGCAGGGAAAATTGAAGGACAGAAAATGAAGAGTAGATTGTCTCTGAGTGAGATTGGGACAGGGATTCTTGTTCAGCTCACTGCTTTGTTTTCAGAGTCTTCCTGTATTCTTTCTCCTTAAAAAAAAAATAGCATTTTTAAAAAAACCAGAAATGGACTTGTAGCCAAGTTTGGTTTTGCCTGGGCCTTTTTAGCAGTCTTTGTGGCCTTTGGAGGGTCCTGGGCAAGAAAATTGGCCACCTCACATTAAACATTCCATGAAACTTCAGATGTTGTGGTGAGTTACATGAACAGAATATAAAAGAATTGCAAATTTCTATTTTATAAATTTTGTATTTGGAGCTGAAAGAAGAAAGAGAGCATTTCCCTCCAAGAGTTTTCTTTTTAAAGTATGATTGTATTTTACAAACTTGACTTTGTACCAGTGGTGCAGTGTAGCTTCTTCCCAGTAGAGGGAATGCAGGACTTGTTAATGAAGCGGAAAAACTGCCTCTGTGTGGGCACAGTACCAGGCAACGAGGAGTCCATATAGGTGGATTTAATTTCTTGTGAGGGTCCAAACGATGCAGCCGCATGACAGTTTCCTCATTAACGAGATGGATTAGAATGTGTATCATGACTGATGCCTACCCTGAGTAATACTTTTAAGAGCTCATTCTGCTAGAGCTATTGGACACGTCTTGGGTGGAGGAGAGAAATTGGCGCCTGCAGAGGATATTTGTAGAAAGTCACACTTCCACCATATGTTAGTAGAAGTCTCTCTCGATGCGAATTTTGGAAAGATTTTTCAGTGTTGCTGTAGTCTGGTTTGTCCTTTTTCTACCACCTACTCTGAATCATATTAACTACTTGGAATATTTGCTTTTTTTCCCCCTCAGCAATAGTAATAAGGCTTCTCCCTCCTCTTCACAACTTACTTACACAATTGATTTTTTTGTCCCTTGTTCCTTCTGCTAGGTTGATATTGTGACTTTGGGAAAGCTTATTGGATCAGAAACTTGAAGCTCTCCCACAGTTGTAAATGGATGGAGATGATAATGAAGCTAAGGGCATTTACCATGTCCAATCCGTTTGGTACTTCTGTCTTGCAACAAATCATTTTGTAGGAAGGAAAGTGTCCTTTTAATTTTTAATAGCTTTGCCATGAACTTTTATGAGGTAATAATCTGGTTCCTGAGTGGATAAAGGATGAGGTTACAGGCCAACTACCTTGTTTCCCTCAAGGGTAAAGGTGAAACTGATAACAAAAAAGTGAGAAAAAAGTACAGCGTGTTGTCATTTTATTCCACCCATTGTCTAAATAGCTGCTTCTAAAAAAGAGTTTAGAAGCATGAAACATAAGGCATACTACAGTAAAAATAATGACAGGCCTACATAGCTAGGGAAAGAAGGAGAAGCTTTGTGTGAGAAGAGATTGGGAACTGTGGTGTTGCTAATTTGATTATCCTCAGAGTAGGTCTTATGACTGTGTAAAAACACCAAGTATTCTTTCACATAAAGCTATGTTGGTTGGGTGTTTACCCCAAGAGGTTGAGCAGAAGCAATAGCATAAATATGAATAACATTTATCTGTACAATTCATAATTGTCAGATAGTTAGTAGACATTATAAATGATCCATTTTGTGTTGTTTGGAAGAAATAAGAAAGAAAATCTTCAGTATATATCCAGTTCCTCTTCCTCCATTTTTTCTTCTCAAAAGATGGGGAAATGGTTTAATTTCACTTATGACTTCAACTGTTTTTCTGGAAATTTTACATCTTTACCTCCATGAGGAGGACCAAATTGTCTAACACTGCTTTCTGGAACCTAGTGGCAAGAAGAAGCAGAGCAGTCTTGCCCCCAGATATCAACCCAGTCAGATGGTCTTAGTGGCTACTATCAAGAAATCTAGAAAATTAACAGGATAATGTTTGTACCATCTCTTGCCCAGTAAAGTGTGAGAGCCAAGATTATTTCTGTTCCCAAACCAATCCTGAAACTGATCTGAAATAGATCTGGCTGTTCTGGTTCATTCAAACCAGCTGCTGCTTTGTTTTGTGGTGTTACCACCCAGCATACCCTTAAGCTTCTTGTTGAAGGATGGTAAAATAGAGGTTGGCAGGTACGTGCCAGAGGCTGCATCCAACGTAGGCTTAGGCCAGAATCTTGTTGAGGCTAGTGTAAAAACAATTGGACAATCAGAGTCTGCATATCTGTAGTGCCTAGTGTGAGTACACACACCACCTCTTCTCTTTCACTTTTGACTTTTGGCTTGGTGGATTGGGGCTTAATTTATTATTATGCAGTGGTTGAGCTCAAGGCTGTGGTGCTACTTGTGCAATTAGTTGTGTAGGACCCTGCGTTAACTACACTGCTGGGTATTACACGAAATTAAAAATGTATAGGATTTTCTCTGTGTTCTGATTAGGCAAAAGGTGAGAACATGAAACGCTTGTGTAAGAAAATAAGTCTTCTTGGATCAGACCTATCCAGTACAGCATTCTGTTTGCTCAGTGGCTGTACAGATGGTTATGTGAAACCCCAGACCAGGACATGAGGTCAATAGACTGTTCCTACTGCTCCCCAGAAAGCAGTATAACCTACCCAGGTAAGTAGTATGTAGTTATCCTGTCTGATGTCTACTGGAAACTTTATTCTCCAGGAATTTGTTTTATCTTCCTTTGAAACTGTACAAGTTGGTAGCCACCACCACATTTTATAGTAGCAAATCACATAATTTAACTACGTTCTGTTTGAAGAACTTCCCTCTGTAAATTTTCCCACCATTCAGCTATGTTGGATGGCTCCAGATTCCAGTATTATGAGAGAGAAGGCACATCTCTTCCTATTCATTTTTATCACCTCATTCATAATTTTAAAGATTTGTGTCATGTTTCGTCCTGGGATATTTTGCCCTGATATATGTCCCTTTACATTTAATCACAGTGAACTTTACACTGTAAAGTAATTACACTTTACAAATTTTCCATTTTGTTGACTATTCACTCAATGTGCAGAGATTCTTTTCAAAGTCCTCACTATATCTTTTTGTTTTTCCCACCCTGATTAATTAGGCGTGATCCTTAAACTTGACCATCTCATTGCTCATCTCTAACTCAAGAGATTTATGAAAAAGTTGAAAAGTACTATTTGCAGTGCTTATTCTTGGGAGATGCTGCTGTTTTATTCTCCTCCATTCCTAGAACAGTTCATTTATTTCTACTCAGCTTCCTTTTCTCTAAGTAGCTACTGAGGGACTTTATCAACAACATTTTGAAAGTCGAATTATACAGCATCTACCAGACATTGTACAGATGCCATGTATGCAACAGATATTTCCTTGCTGCAAGACAAAAAGGGCCTACAAATAGGTTCTAACCAGCCATGTTTGTCTGGGTTAATTGTGAATCTTCTACTGCCTATATCATAGTTGTTGATAGATTTCATTTCTAGTGTAGGTGCTTTGAAAACTATGGAATTGGCTTGATTCTAGTCAGTGGGAGAGACTATCTAGAAGCAAGTGTTTCAGGTGCCTATCTCAGCTGAGTTATCAGAAGAAAAGCTTGTCCTATCAACAGGAAATTCCATAACAGCAGAGTGGAAGTAGACCATCTTTATAACCTGCCACTTTCTGCAGAAGATAGAGAATCATATACTCACCAATAGATATTAATACATGACAAAGCAGTTACCGAGGTCTTCCCCAAAAGATTACTCTCATATTGTCGAGACAAGAAGACCAAATCACACAGGTGATCTGCTGAATGAGTTTGGGCAGGAACAAACTCGGAGAGCCACATGGCCATGAACTTCTAAGCAGTTCCAGACCATGGGTGTTAAACTACTCTACGTCTTCTTTGCCTTGATCTTCTCCAAAAAGAAAAACAATGTTCAACCTGGAGAAAATGGAACAGATGATGTAATAGGGGGAATGCAGCACAAAATAGGTAAAGAGGTAATACAGGAATGCCTGGCCACTCCAAGACCCTTTTCACACGGCATTTTCCATGCGAAAGGGCGCCTGGAGCATCACACGATTGTGAGGAGTGATCTGCACAATGCACTCACAATCGCGCAATGCTCCAGGGTAGGGCAGGTGCTGATCGCACACCGTTTCATTTTCGGCTAGAAGCTGAAAATGGTGCACAATCGCACATTGCTCCCAGGCCCCAGGTGCACTTACCTGGTGTGCGGAGCCTCTGGATCTGCACCGGTCACACTTCCTGCTCCAGCGCAGCCTGGGAAACTCCCAGGCTGCACTGTGGAAGGAGGAGGTGGGGCTCTCGTGCGAACAGGCAACTCATGCAGAGCCGAAGGACCCTGGACACGAGAGCCTCTCACCAGAGGCTGTTCGTGTGATCCCCACACCCCAGCGCCGGAAGAAGGTAAGGTGCAGAAAGGGCCTAAATGAATTCGAGTTACCAAAGCCAGATGAGCTTCATCCAAGGGTGTTAAAAGAACTGCCAGAAGTAATTTCAGAACCTGTGGCAGTAATCCTTGAGAGTTCCTGGGGATCAGGAGAAGTCCCAGCAGTCTGGAGGAGGGCAAATATTGTCCCCATCTTCAAAAAGGGGGGAAGAAAAGAGGTCCCGAATGATTAACACCCAGTCAGCTTGACATCAATACCAGGAAAATCCTAAAGCAGATAATTGAACAGACCGTCTGTAAGCACTTAGAAAGGAATGCCATGATCAC
Organism: Ctenosaura bakeri; assembly: GCA_948474755.1. NCBI lineage: Eukaryota > Metazoa > Chordata > Lepidosauria > Squamata > Iguanidae > Ctenosaura > Ctenosaura bakeri. Next base: position 44,252 of record CAOLHI010005433.1, read on the forward strand.
TAAAAGTCAAGTCTCAAAAACAAGTCATGCCAGACTAATCTGATCTCTCTTTTTTGTTGTTGTTAGAGTTACAAGCTTGCTGGATGTAGGGAATGCTGCAGATGTAGTAAAGCTTGATTTTAATAAGGCCTTTGACAAGGTTCCTGATGATATTCTTGTAAGCAAAGTATTAAAATGTGGATTAGACAAAGCAACTGTTAGGTGGATTTGTAATTGGCTCACCAGCCAAACACAAACGGTGCTCACCAATGGCTCCTTTTCATCCTGGAAAGAAGTGACTAGCAGGGTGCCACAGGGTTCTGTCCTGGGCCCAGTGCTGTTCAACGTCTTTATCAGTGGCTTGGGTGATGGAATAGAGGGCATTCTCATCAAATTTGGACATGACACCAAATTAGAGGGGATAGCTATTACAGATTAGAGAGCTATGCCAAAGCTAACAAAATGAATTTTTAGCAAGGAGAAATGTAGGGTACTGTACTTAGGAAGAAAGAATGAAATGCACAGATATAGAATAGGTGATACCTGGCTTGAAAATAGTATGTATAAAAGGGATCTAAGATACTTAGTTGACCACAAGCTGAACATGAGTCATCAGTGTGATGCAGCAGCTATAAAAGCCAATGTGATTCTGGGCTGTGTCAATAGGAGTACAGTGTAGAGATCAAGGAAAGTAATAATACCACTCTATTCTGCTTTGGTTAGACCTCACTTGGAATACTGTATCCAGTTCTGGGCACCAGAGTTCAAGAAGGATATTGATAAGCAGGAATGTTTCCAGGGGAGGGCGATCAAAAATAGTGAAGGGTCTGGAAACCCTGCCCTATGAGGAGAGGCTTAGGGAGCTAGGTGTGTTTAGCCTGATGAAAAGATGGTTAAGAGAAGAGATGATAGCCATATTTAAATATTTGAAGGGATGTCATGTTGAAGAAGGAACAAGCTTGTTTTTTGCTTCTCCAGAGACTAGGACACGGAGCAATGGATTCAAACTATAGGAAAAGAGATTTCATCTAAACATCAGGAAGGACTTCCTGCCGGTAAGAGCCGTTCAACAGCAGAATATGCTGTCTTGAAGTGTGATGGAGTTACCTTCTTTGGAGGTTTTTAAACAGAGGCTGGATGGCCAATTGCTGGGAGTGCTCTAAGTGTGTATTCATGTGTGGCAGGGGGTTGGACTTGATGGTAGTTTGGTCTGTTCCAACTTTATGATTCTATGAGCTAGAAGGTTGAAATTCATCAGAATTTAAACTCTGGAGTCCTCTAAGAGCAGAGAGCATCTCCTTGAGCTTAGCCAGGGTATCCTTTAGGCAGCAGTGTGTGCAAATTCCTTAGTCTGTCCTTGAGTAGATACAGTTTTCTGGACTGAATAACTATGCAGTGAAATGGAACCTCAATGAAATACAGCAACTTTGCTGAGGTCCTGAACAGTTTTTGAAGTGTCCCAAGACTGAAAGGATGTAAGGATGTCTTAGATAATAGATTGTATATTCCTGTTAATAATAATAATAATAATAATAATAATAATAATAATAAAAAAAAAAAGAAAATCTATTTATATCCCGCCTCTCCCGACGGATCAAGGCGGTTCTACAACAAGACATCAATACATTAAAAACAATTAAAGCATAACCCATCCTCCCCACCCACCAACCCATCTAAAACCCCCTAAAACACATTAACTATTAAGAACAAGAGGACAGTTGGTGGGAGGCAGTAGAAGTACTAGTCTGGGAAGGCCTGTCGGAAGAGATCAGTCTTGACTGCTTTTTTAAAGCAGTCAAGACTGGTAATATGCCGGGTCTCCTCCGGCAGGCCATTCCATAGCTTGGGAGTGACAAAGAGAAGGTCCTCTGGGTAACTGCAGCCAACCTAGTTCTGACTGGCTGCAGTAAGTTCTTCCCAGAGGACCTTAATGTGCAGGGCGGATTATATGGGAGAAGGTAGGCTGGCCCAAAACCATGAAGAGCTTTAAAGGTAAGAACCAACACCTTGTACTGTGCCCGGAAACTAATAGGCAGCCAATGTAACGATTTCAGAATAGGTGTTATGTGGTCAGTTTTAGATCTTCCGGTGACCAACCTGGCTGCCATATTCTGAACTAATTGAAGTTAAAGCCTTGCATGCACCGGTGTTTCCCCCCCAAGTGTAGGGATAGGTGGCCTCTGACCTGTTCTCTGTTCTGTGTCCCCAGTCCATATGAACTTCCCTGCACCTGCCATTTGAAATTTGTTATTTACATTTAGCGTGTGTAGAAAGTCCCCATCCGCATCAGTTACAGCTTTTTTCTCCGAGCAAATTGCCCATTGCCTCCCCGCTTGAGTCCTCAATAGGACCACAGTGGGAAGAAAAGTTTAAAGAGCCCTGCCCCCATGATAAGGTCCTGTTCTGGACTGTACTTTTCCATTATACAACATAATCTTTGTTAAATACAGTACTCTCTCTACATTCGTAAGCTTGACCTTCACAAATTTCATTATATGTGACGCCCGGGCTTGCTTCCCTCTCCATTTTCCTCCTCCCATCCCTTGCATTCCTCACCCCAGGCTTGTGTTTAAAATGGATGGTTTTTTTTTTCCTTTTGGGTGAGCAAAGCCCCCTCCCAATGCTAAGGGTGTGGCCTCTCTGCACATTCTGCCCTGTATTGGCTGCTGATTGGTCAGACGATCCTTTCTCAAGATGGCTGCTGGAAGTAATTAAAACTTCATAACTCCCCTCTTCTCTGTCTGAGGGGAAAGCACCAGTAAGGCTTTTAGGTTGTCCTTCCCCGCCCCCCAAACTCTGGGGCCAGAGGCAAAGGAATGGGAGGGGGAAGCTCCAGAGGAGAATTAGAGGGGAGTTGTTCGTGGTTTTTCCGCTTTCGTGAGAGTTTTGTGTGCCGAACCCTCATGAATGTGGAGGGGCTACTATAATACTGAGGAAGTTGACTTACTTGTCCTTGAGTTACTTGTCACACACCAAGAACAAATTTCAGTGAGACAACATAAGTTTCTGTAATATTGGCCAATAGGTCTGGTTCTGTGCCTTGTATCAGTGCTTCTCAGGCTAGCGATTATTCTTTTCCAGTGCTACAGGGACTGGCACCATATTTATTCCCATTAGCTACAAATGTTTCTTCTCTTCATGGAAAATCACCAGGTACTGGCAGCCAGTGGTTCAGGTACTGGCACCCTTGTGGGGGTGAGTAGCACTGCTTTAGGTAACATTGAGTGTTTATTTGACGTATTTGCCCACAGAAAATACTTCTCTCCCCCCACCCAAACCAGTAGTGCTTCACCAGATCCAGAGTGTATGGTGCCATTAGTTAGAAGCATCCTCCACTTCCTGATGGGTAGGGACCAGAGCACTCTCAGAAAATGAAATCAGTTGAAAAATGGAACCTGTCTTTGATCCGTTCTTCTCCTCGTGCCTTCTTCCTGGAGGGAACATGAGAAAATCACCAAGGCTCACCAAGCAAACCTGCATAATTCCCTCATGTTCCCTACAGGAAGAAGGCAAGAGAAGAAGAATGGACGAAAGAGTAGACCCCATGTTGAAAGAATGGTACATGTCTATAATTTATGATGATCCAAAGAGCAAAAGGTCGAAAAACAAGGTGTCAAAAAATGGGGGTTGCCTGTACGGTTTTGCTATTTGAAGCCAGTTATTTTGCCATTCTCCACTAAAATGGTTTCATATGACTAAAATTGTACAGTTGGTAAAAGAAAAACAAAAAAACAAAACATGGTTTCCTTTTTGGTGGCAACATAACAGGCCATGTTTTCCCTCAACAATTTTCAGAAATGTTTAAGCTGCTTATTTGCTTTTCCTTTCATACCTTTCTGGAACATTTTTCTACTGCATCAGAACTTCTTCAGATTTTGAGAAGACTATACCTTCTATGTGCACCTGCAAATACCACTCTTTCATTTTAAATTTAATACTTTAACAACTTTTACATTATTATGGTGAAGAGGTGATAGTCTGTGGTATTCTTTCTTTGATAACACCAATTAATTGACGATATATTATGTGCTCTGTAAGACTGAGCAGATAAATAAGAAGATGAGATTGGTCCGAGAGCTGGACATGTAACTTTTAAAATATATATATATATATATATATATATATATATATATATATTATATGTAATCAGCTGACACACTCTGCAATACATGTTTCACTGACAGTTAATAAAATGGAATAGACTAGAGCATGATAATATAATCCCTATACAAGTTTGGTTGCTAAGCCTGGGAGACCCTCAGGCAATTGTGGACAAATATGTTTTGCATTGTTACTTTATTTTGCTGTTGTCTCAGATGACTTGGCAGCATTTCCATCATTTCAAGGTACTCTGTTATTCTACTATTTGCTATGACGCAAATCTGCATAAAATTGTAAGACAGGCTGAGCTGTATACTGAATGAAAGAACACTTATTTGTTTGTGACATGATGTTGTTTTTACAGCACGGCTGAGGAAATTCTCAGTCTTCTTGAAATCAGATCAGTTTACCATCTTGTCCATGTATTTACAGGAGTGGGGGAGTATAATTCTAGAAATAGAGAAGACGAGGAGGCATAAGAGGAAGAAAAAAACCAAAGCCATAAGAGTCATACAGTCAGTCCTCCAATACAAACAGCTCACACTTCGTTGAGGAAGCAAGTGAAAAACCTGCAGCGCTGAGTGTGGAAAAGTTACTTTTCTTTGGACTGCCAGTGACCAAGATGGTTGGGCTGAGGGCATGTGAGATTTTTAGGCCAAATAATTAACTTTCTAATCTCTGGGCTGGGAAGGGTTGACTGTATTGCCTGTGTTATCCATGGTCATCAGGAGGCAAGGCCTTCAGGGATTCAGGCAGCCCAACCCAGCTAATCCCCGTTAGGTGATTGCCCTTTCCAGCCAGCCATTTTCTAATGGGAGGAAAGGGGCAGAGATATTCCGCCTCTTTGCATTCGTGGTCATTGCATAGTCAATGTCTGTAGCATTATAGTAGACCAGGGCTTTCCTAACTTTTCATGTTGGCAACACACTTTTTAGACATGCGTCATTTTGCAACACAGTAATTCAGTTTTACTAGCAAACCAAAGGTTAAACTAACTGATTATGCATGTGCAGTACCCAGAGGTGGATGGGGAAAGGCAGCCCCCGCATCCTGCCCGGCTGCCATCGCCCTCGCCAGGAAAGACCCTGGTGAGGGTGGTGGCAGCGGGAAAGGCAGCCCACTATTCGAACCTGGCCCATTGCTGTTGCCCTTGGCAAGAAAAGACCCCAGCAAGAGCAGTGGCAGCAGGAATGGCTCGGGTGAGGGGGGTCTTTCTCAGCCAAAGAAGGCAACACACCTACACACTTCAGGCGACACACTAACGTGTTGCAACACACCATTTGGAAAGCCCTGTAGTAGACTGTAGATATTATTAGAGTATTCCTCTTTGTCTAATTAGCAACTCAGTTTCTGTTATTACTGGAGAACTTCCAGTTGCTTGAAAGCTTTGCTAATTTTCCAGTCCTTTCTCAGTGATTTGTGCTTCTGTTTGGTTACTCGGGAATTCCTAAAATCATCCTTTTTTTTTTTTTTCATTTCCTTTTGTTGGCTTGCCAGGTAGACTTAACATGAACTTTAGTGTGTGAATCTGTTTTAGTTGCAACTCATCCAGCAAGTAGATGATGGCTGTTTTTTTCAGAGACCATCATATGATTTGGATAGAAAAAGGAGGAATCATAGGTTAAGGGAAACAATGCACAAAAGTAATAAACCTGTGTTAACAGATTTATTTACATAAGAACATACTTCTTGTTATGCTAATTCTTACTACTCAGAGTGGCTTGTAGCAGTTAAGACCAACTACAAAATAAAACAACATGTCATAACAAAATAACGATATGATAAAATAGAAACAGGCTCAGTAGATAGTGGAGGCATCATATAGGAAAATATGCCAGGACATCAGTATTCAGATAAAAATTGCTGAAATATAACATATTTTATGGAGATGGGGTGATCCAAACCAAAGAATTCCATAAGTGTAGGGTGTTTAAATTACCAGCTTGAGTAGGCACTTAACTTTGACCCCATCAGTGGGCCCTTCATCATCATAGCTTGACATTAGAAAAGATCCTCTCTAATAGGTCTTGGGCAGGCGTAAACAACTTGCAGGGCTTAACTGTTCATGGCCCCAGAAACCTGATTTTTGTCCAAATTTTTCCTCATCTAGAACCTGAGGTAGTTTGCTATTGGCCATTTCAAATCAACTAAACCAGTGGTTCTCAACCTTCCTAATGCCGTGACCCTTTAATACAATTCCTCATGTTGTGATGACCCCCCAACCATAAAATTATTTATTTATTATTTACAATGCCTCCCCCCTCGGCAAAGGCTGCCTCACCGGCCAGGAACGGTGGGGGGTGGGCAGGGAGGGAAAGAGGAGCCGTGTGTCTCCCCCAGGAAGAAACTCCGAGAACCCCCCCCGGCTCTGCTTCTGCTTCGCTCTCATTTCCATGGGGGGCACAGTGTGGGAAAAGTTTCCAGAGTGTCGACCCTGGCCCGGGGAGGGAGGAATCCCAATGCCTTTGTCTTTTGCACCGGGCGCAGCTCGCCCCCCGGAAAAGCGCCGCCTTGCAGCCTCCCGGGCCTTCCGCAGCGCCCCCCTCCATGGTGAGTGGGGCAGGGGCCGTGGCAAGGAGGGGGCCTGCCCCCTGTGCTGCTGCCGCTCCCCCAAGCTGGCCCGTCAGATGGGAGGTTCTCCCGGTAGTGGAGAAGGGGAGCAATTTCAGTCCCTTCTGAACAGGGGGCAGGAGGACGCAAGCGCATGGTTTGTGCATGCACACCACCACTCCTGGGCCTTTTCCGCACATTACCTTATCATGGAGGTGGGGGGTGCCGTTCACGCAAGAAGGATCTTGTGTGAGGCGCTCTCTTCGCTGCTCCTTCATCCCGCAGCTGGCTTCCTGGTCGCGTGACTGCCCCGCCCCTTCCTCCCCCAGCGCAGCCTACAGTTCCCAGGCAGTAGAGTAAAGCAAATGTGCACATCCATTCGCTATTCCTTTTCCTCCCTACCCCAGATATGAACCTGAGCGGGTCTCTTCCCTGTTTCTTCTATCGATTTGTTCAGCCAAGCCCCCAACAGCGGCAACCCCCACCTTCACTACAGGACTTTCCCTCCCTTCCTTAAAGGGAGTGTGGCTGCTCCGACACTTTCACTCCCACGTTGCATGGCCGCCCCTTCCTTCCTCCTTTCGTCCCTCTGAGGGCTCAGGAATGGGGTGTGATACCCGCTGTAGCCCCTGGACCACGCTACACCCGCAAGCCCCTCTCACTCTCCCCACCTCCGCCTTCACGCTCTGGCTCCACACTCTCTCCTCTCGCTCTCGCCACCTCTGGCTCTGGCTCCGGCTCCACCTCCGGCTCCTACAATGCCTCTCAACCCGGCAGGGAAAGATGGGGAAACGTCCCCACACGCGCCCAGCACGCCTCCTCTCCCCTCCTCCCAGCGCGGGGTCTCTCTCCACCCCCGCATGCACGCTCCGGCTCCGCGCTCTCTCCTCTCACTCTCTCCACCTCCGGCTCCGGCTCCTACAGTGCCTCCCCACCTGGCAGGGAAAGATGGGGAAACGTCCCCACACGTGCCCAGCACGCCTCCTCTCCCCTCCTCCCAGTGCGGGGTCTCAGGCCTTTTCCGCACTTTGGGAAGAAAACAGGGCAGTCTGTTACTCACACTCCCTCCGATGATCCATGCTGATCCGGAGCAGTGCGTGCCCACGCTACACACTGCTCCGGGGACGAAAATGGCGGCTTCCGGTTGGTGGAGGACGCACTGCCCTGTTTTAAAAACAAAATGCGGAAAAGGCCTCAGAAACAGCGATCCCATTGGCTGTGAGGCCGCCTTCTTTCAAAAGGGGGCGGGGCGGGATAGAGGAGCGGCGACCCCTGTGAAATGGTCATTCGACCCCCAAAGGGATCGCGACCCGCAGGTTGAGAACTGCTGAACTAAACCAACCATCATTCCAAAATACAACCTGAAGAACATCTTCATAGAATTTAAAAACAATGTTAAAAATAGATTTGCACTATTAAGCATAACTGACTGGGAACCAGAAGAACCCTGGATTGACATTGTCAGGGAGGAATGCAAAAAGACACTATATGTAGCCAGAAAGTAAAAGAAGTCTCAATGAATGACAGATGAAACTCTTCAAGCATCAAGGGCAGATGAGAAGCAAAAGTAAAAGGTGATATAAACATAGAAGCTTGAATACAACTGTTCAGTGACTTGTGTGCAGGGACAAGGAGAACTACTATAATGTTCAATGTAGAAAAATAGTACCTGACAACAAAAAATGAAGAACAAAAGACTAATTCCACAAGATCCGAGAAATCAAAGAGAACTTTAAAGCAGTTCTGCAACCAGTGGGGGAACACGTTACATGACCAAGTAGAAATGAAAAGATGACAGAAACAACACACAGAACTATATAAAAGAGATGAGAAGTAGACAGATTCATTCAATGAAGACCCAGATGAAGATGAATCTCCAATTTTAGAAAGTGAATTGAAAAGTTCACGCAGAGCACTTGGGAGAAGTAAATCAACAGGAGCAGATGGCATACCAATAGAGCTGGTTCAGTCTACGGAGACAGAATCTGCTTTGTTCCTAAGTAAAATCTGTCTACAAATATGGAAAAGAAAAGAATGGTCTGCAGATTGGAAATGCTCAATATACATTCCAATCCCTGAGAAAGGGGACAACAGGGATTTCAGTAGCTACAAGACCATTACATTAAATTTCCATGCTGAAAATTCTACAACAAGGACTTATATACTATGTATAGACAGAGAAATGCCAGAGGTCCGAGCTGGGTTTAGGAGAGGAAGAGGCACTACGGATCATATTGCAAACACCTGTTGGATAATGGAACACAGAAAAGAATTTCAAAAAAAAATCAGCCTGCGTATCACAGATATGCATATCAAAGGTTTTGATTGTGTAGATCATGAAAAACTATGGATCTATCTTAAAGAAATGGGTGTGTCGCAACATTTGATTGATGTGTAACCTGTACGCAGGACAAAAGGACAAAATACAGAGAAACGGAATGGTTTCCAATTGACAAGGAGGTGAGGCAAAACTGCATTTTATCCCTATCTGTTTAACTTGTATGCTGAGCATATACATAAAGCAGATTTAGACTTGCCAAAAGGAGGTGTGAAAATTGGAGGAAGGAACATCAGGAGTTTAAGATAATGCAGATGACACTATAATACTACTAGAAAATGGCAAAGATTTGGAACAATTACTGAAGAAAGTCAAGGAAGAAAGTGCAAAGGCAAGTTTACAGATGAACATTAATAAAACAAAAATAATGACCACAGATGTTTTACATAACCTCAAAGCAGATGATAACGGCATTGAAATAGTTCAAGATTTTCCATACTTTGTGTCCATCTTTAGTCAGAATGGAGAGTGCAGTCAAGAAATCAAAATAAGAATAGGATTTACGGGAGAAGGTATTGGTCTCTATGCCTGGAGTTGGTACACCTTACCCCCCCCCGCAAGACCATTAGTGGTCGTTGGCAAAGCAAGAACGCTTTGGAGGGAAAGGGGGGATAAATGTATGTGTGGGTAGGGGAGGGATAGATGGGGAGGGAGGGAAGGGGGAGGGGAGTGGGAAGGGGGAAGGGAAGGGGGGAACACTACACCAAAGAGCCAATGGGGAGTAGGATTAAGAGATTGGAAATATGAAAAATGCAGAATAGATTGAGAATATCAACATTAAATGTGAAAGGATTAGGGTCAATAATAAAGAGAAAAAGGATAGAATCTTGCAATTAATGATAAATTAACATGTAGAATTAGATTTATGAAAGGTTTAGTAAAGGGAATGATTTTGAAGAAATTTGGGAAATATTTTTGGAAAAAGCTTTGATAAGAGATGGTAAAGCTACCCTTTCACAAGAAGAATGGCAATTTTGGAAAATGGATTAAATAAAAAGTTGGCTCTGGGGGGTGGGTTTAATCACTTTTTTTGTGATAATAATGTGGTGTATTGTTTAAATTGGAGTTGTTTAATTTTAATTTTGTAAAACAAAAAAACAAAACAAAAAACAAAAACAAAAAGTAAGTTGATTATATTTAGTAATAGTATTAGATTAAATTTAAGGGAAAAATATAGAATTAAGAATGATATTACAATAATAATAATGAGTATAATGAGAATAAGAATTAGAGATAGGTAATAAAAATATATAAGTAGTTTGATATAGAATAAGCTGAATAAGTTTTTGATTGTAATTAAATAAGAGAGAAATAATAATGTAAGTTTGTTTTTGGTTGAAATTTTTTTGTTTTACTATTAGTTGTATCACATGGTGTTTTATATTTGTGTTTGTGTTTTTTTTTCTTTTCTGTTTAATCAATAAAAATTTAAAATTTAAAAATAAGAATAGGATTTAGAAGGGCAGCTGTGAAGGAAGAAAACAAGATTCTGAAGAGTCAAGTGTCATTGAATTCTAAAGTTAGGATTTACCATGCCACAGTATTTCCAATTTCTGTGTATCACTGTGAAAGCTGGACAGTGAAGAAAACTGATAGGAAGAAAATCAGCTAATTCAACATGTAGTGCTGGAGGAAAGTTATGCTAAAAAGACAAATGAATGGGTCCTAGAGCAAATCAGGCCTGATCTCTCCCTAGAAGCCAAGGTGACTAAACTGAGACTGTGAAGACATGACTCACTGGAAAAGACAGTAATGCTTAGGAATGTGGAAAGCCGTAGGAAAAAAAGGAAGACAGAAATACAGATGGATTTATTCTATAAGGAAAGACACATCTGTGATTCTGCAAGACCAGAACAGGGTGGTTAATGATAGGGTGGTCTGGATGTCTCTCATTGATAGGGTCACCATAAGTTGAAATTGATTTGATAGCAGTTAACAACAAGTCCCTAAGGTAAGGTACAGTGGTCCAAAGCCATGCAGTGCTTCAAAGTTAATCAACCCTAGAAACAAATTAATACGCGGTGCAGATATTGGCAGCAATATATCATTTGATCATGTGCATATATTCCTATTATACTCATTCCTGCTGTTCGGAGAAATCAGTTTCCAAAGACTTGCCAAAGGAAGCCCCATGTACAATTAACTGCAATAATCCAAACTAAATGTCATTGACATACATGTTATGACAGCCTGCATCATGTGACCTTAACTAGCTTCTGCCACCATTTGAGCATCCAGGTAGAAGGCTGAGTTCTAAAGCCCTTGAAACTGTGTTTTGGAAGGGGTACTACTTCATTCAAATCAAGTTGAATTGCTGTTCCAAAACCTATCCCTCCCTAGACCAGGCACACATTTGTCTTGTCTGGGTCAAGTCTCAGTTTATTTAGCCTTCATCAAGCTCAGTACTACATCTAGGCTTCAATTTGGAATCTCAACAAATTTGTCAGTGTTGGAAGAAAAGGAACAGAGTAACATATCATCATTCTGTCAGATGAATATCCCTCATGTCCTAATACAACCTCTCCCAGCACTTAACATCTTAAAGTTAAACACCATAGGACACTGTGTTGATTCTAGACACCAAACTTGTACAATCTTAGGCCGTGTTTGTGGAATGCAAGTTGCCAGAGATAATTTCCCAAAAGTTTAAAAGAAACGCAACGGAAATATGATAGATCTAGTAGACGATATGAATATAAAGAAACATTGGAGATTACTATTGTATATGATAACAACAGCACGTATTGAATACGCTGAAGTATGGAAAACACAGCAAATACCTACAATAGAACAATGGTGGGGAACCTTTATTGAAAACAAAAACGCTGACATAGTCTCTCAAAGATTGAATGGGAAATCAGATGATGAAATTCAGAAAGAATGGCAAATTGTAGGTGATTGCTGGGTGATGCCTGATAGAAGTCTATAATTCATGGTAATATGGAAAAATTCATTGTGATGATTACGGTAGATATCATGAAGCAGGAATATGGAAAATGAAACGCGAAGTTCCAACATGTAAAATAGTTGAAAAATGCAGTACAATGATATAACTATGTTAAGAGATATTGGAAATGAAATTTAGATCAGTTTGGAAGAATCAAGAAATAATTCAAGTGAAATAGCAACAACAAATGTTTGTTTTATCTGTGAAATTTTAATAAAATGATTTTAAAAAAAAAACCTCAACGGCAGGCAATGCGTCTCTTCCTGTTTTGTTAAACTCTTTATTTATTATTCTTTATAATTATTATATAATTATTATTTATTATTCTTGATTGTTACCATTAAAATTATATATGGAAATTATATATGGAGTAGGATGACTATACACAACCAAACACAGTGTTACTGTGTTATCAAAGGATAAAAAAAAACCCAACATAGAAACAGACAAATAAACAATAATAAGGTCCTGGTAAAAGTTTTACCAGTCTCTTCCTTTCTATTTAATCATTAATATAATAGTCTTTTTACTTGGAAAAGCCCCATTGTATATCTCTGTTCTAGTTTTATTCCTTGCCTGGCAACCTACTCAAGGTGAAAGGTAAGGGGAATTTTGCCTGCCTGGGTTATTCTGAATCTCTGACTGGCTTTTGATACCATTGATCTTGGAATCTTACTGGACCGGCTTGGTGGAATGGAAGTAGCAAGTACTGTATTATGGTAATTCCACTCCTACCTACTGGCCTAGTTCAGTAACCTCATGACAGACAGTGGTCAATGTCAATGACATGGGGGTTCCAGAATTTGAGAATAAATAAAGCTAAGAAAACGAAGCTGAGAAAACGTCCAGTACTGTATTTCATTGCTCTTTTGTTATATATATATATATATTAAATTCCCAAGGTCCTGTCTGATCTTTGAAGCTAAGTAGGATAACCCTGGTTAGTATTTGGATAGGAGACTGCCAGTGAGTAGTAGGTGAGATAGGGTGTATTTCAGAGGAAGAAACTGGCAAAACCACCCCTGAGGATTCCTTGCCTAGGAAAATCCTGTGAATTCCGTGAGATTGCCATAACAGGTGACTTGAATGTACATACACACATACTTAAGTTCAAGTCCTAATTGCTGTTGTTGTGTGCCTTCACGTTGTTTCTAATTTATGGTGACCCTATTGGAAAACTATCATGGGGTCTTCTGGGGCCAAGAGTGTGTGATGTGCCTAAGGTCAACCAGTGTGTTTCTGTAGTCTCCAGGGTCTTAGTCTAACACTCAATGACTATACCATGCTGCTTCTCAAATACTAATTAGGATACCCTTTTTTCCCCTTAATGTGACAGAAAGAGTAACATTATGGGCAGGTTCTGTTACAGGCACACTCTTTCATACAGAAATGTACATAATAAAACAGTGAGTCATAGTAGGGCACTTCCGTTTGCCTTGGATTATTTTGGATATATTTTTAATCTAATGTCCTGTTTTATTATGGAACTGTGATGTACTGGTTATTTGTAATGGAGATATTTCAGTTATTGAGAGTTATTTCAATCTTCTGTATAGTTTAACTTGCTTCATAATATTTTTGACCAACTCTTCTGCCACGAGGGTTCCATTTTTATACCACAGTTGTAAGTTGCAGTAATGTGGATATGAACAATCTTAATTCTTCAATGAAGCATGTAAAACTTGGATAGAAATATGATTTTGATTATCCAGCCAGTTTTTAAAAACTTTTGAAGCATAAAAGGAAGCAATCCAAATGAAATGGAATTTGAAACTGACCTCTACCAACAGTAATACAATGATGATAATTGCAGAGTTTCCTTTTCTAAGGAAACTGATAAATTATTTGATTTGTCACTGCATCCAGAGTATACTCTATGCAGCACAGGCAATGTGAAAAATAACATACTAAATATACAATGTTTGGCTTGACAGAAAGAAGTATTATTCTGTTACCCAAATGCCAGAGTCAGAGTTAGGCTGAGGTTGTGACTGTGACTTTTCAGTGTTGAGGGGAAATCAGTAGTTCAGAAGGATCAAAGAGATGAACTAGTACAGCTTGGAAACAGTCAGAGGTAGGGTCAGATTAAGGGTCTTTCCACATTATACTGGGAGCCAGGGAGCCCTGGTGGCGCAGTGGTTAAATGCCAGTACTTCAGCCACAAGGTTGTGAGTTCGATCCTGCCGGGCTCCAGGTTGACTCAGCCTTCCATCCTTCCGCAGATCAGCAAAATGAGTACCCAGCTTGTTGGAGTCAATTAGCTAACACATTGTCACCGCTTAGGGAGCACTTAGCTGATAAGCGGTATAGAAATACACATGCTATTACTATTGCTACACTATTATAATGCTATTACTCCACTTTCAACATCCAGTGGAATCCCAGGGTTTGCAGTTTAGGGAGGGGCCTTTAGAATTCTCAGCCAGAGAACTCTTTGGCCTCAGTAAACTGCAAACTCCAGAATTCCACAGGATGTTGAAAGTGGAATAACAGCACTATAACAGTGTAGGGTGGAAAGGCCCTAAATTGGATTAGGAAAGAAGGAGCAGTGCACCAGCTTGCTGTGCAGGTGTGTGGCTAGAGTTCATATGGGAGTATAGAATTTATGTAGCTATGAGAGTTACAAAGCACACCAAACCTAGATCTGGAATGTGAGGTACGGTGTTGGGATGGTGGGTAGCACCCTTTCCTAGAGCCTTTGATAAGCAAGGGTAATTCTTGGTAATTTTCTATAGAAAAAGCAGCAAGGTGTTCTCAAATAAATGATGGAAACACCCACTTCCTCACATAGTATGGCTGTAAGAAATAGCACTACAGAAGGTGGATGGGCAACACCATGGCTGCAATATTAGTGGGGGAAAGCTGCGTGTATTGTCTGCCTGGAAGGATCCCAGTTCAGTCCTTCATATCTTTCTTCACTTTGAAGTAGTTGGCTTTGAATCTTCTATGTATTCATTTTAATAATCCAGAGCTCAAATTGTTAAGGTCTGTAGCTCAGTGCTTTGCGTATAGAAAGTGGTCTCTTGCAACTCTATGATTCTGTGAATGTTTTTAAGCAAAGCCTGGATGGCCATCTGTTGGGAATGCTTTGATATGTGTTCCTGCATGGCAAGGGGTTAGACTGGATGGCCCTTGTGGTCTCTTCCGACTCTATGATTCAGTCCCTGGCATCTCTAGATAGGACTTGAAAATAGAGAAATTCAGTCCTGGTCATTTACGTGGGAGAAAGACCTATTTCATCCTTGAGTCCATATTAATTAAGAGAACATTATCTCCCTATATGAACCTGCAGGAGTTTTAAAATCCATAGGCTCGTTTGGGAAAGGCACTGGAGAGAGCTCTCTCAGTGGCTGTTCCCACTCTCCGGAACTGCCTTCTGTGGAAGGCTAGCCTGTCTCCTTCTCTGCTCTCCTTTTGCTGGCTGGCAAAGGCCTTTTTGTTTACATAGGCTTTTTAATGTGTACCTAGGAAGGTTTCTTGTGGAGGGTTTTTAACTTTTGTATGTCTTTTGATGATTTTATACTGTTTTAATGTTTTAATGTTTTGATCTTAATTGTTTTACATTTTTTATTGTTAAGTTATGGGTGATTTTTTGTGGGTGAGTGGCCTTGGGTCTCAGTTTGGGCAAAAGGCAGCATATAAATGAAATAAAGTGAATGTAGTAGATAGATAGATAGATAGATAGATAGATAGATAGATAGATAGATAGATAGATAGATGTACAAACCCAATCTGAACCTTAAGAGAGCTGCTGCACTAGATGCAGACAATACTGAACTCAATGTACCAATGTTCTGGATCATTATCAGGCAGTTTCCTATGTGACAAGTGTTTGTCTTCTCCAGGGAACCTTTCCTCTGCTTTGAAGTGGAGAGTGATGGTATCAGACTTTTGATGCAGTATCTGTATTTTCTGTGCATCATGTTTCACTCCAAACCAATTGTTTTGAAAAAAATATTTTAATACTATGTCTATACTGAATGATCTGAGAATTTCAGTTCAGATCTGTGGTAGAGTGTGTAGATAATGATTAACAACTTGTGATCTTGTAACCAAAAGTATTCTTATCAGCAGCCTTTCAAAATCTCACGCTCTGCATGGAATGTGCCCATAGCAGAAATATAGCACTGGACAAAAGCTATTGCAGTCAAATTCTACACACATGAATTATGACAAGCTAGGCTGACTGTTTTGTGGTTTGTTGTGTCTGGTTTAGTTCCTGCTTTTAAAGTTGCAGTTGCATTTTGGTCATTTGAACCTTATTTTCATAGTCTGGCCAAACCAGCTGGATCCCTGTGCACTGCAGGGGAACATAAAACTTTCAGCCTTTGAGCTAAAGGGCCTCAATAGATAAGAAGACTCCAGTTACATCATGCTCAGTGTCTTGTGGGGTTACTTTGGTGTACTCCATTTTATTTGATTGGATACTGAACAAGAAACACTTTAATGGAAAGAAGAGCACACTTTGAGCACGATCCAGGTCGATTATATCAGTGGAAATTTTGTCATGACTTCAGTGGGAGGTATAGCACACCCTAGATGTATTCATGCAGTAATTTTTTATTAACTCAATGAGAGTTCAAGATTAGGAAGAAATAATGAAGGAATCAGAACAGTCTTTCCAAAAGAATTGTTTTACAGCAGCAAGAAAGTGTGATATGAAGGAACCTGTATGTCTTACCATTCTTCAACATCTTATGCTGGTCAGCTGGGATGTGAAATCCAGTCCTCTCCATTGATGTATCAGGAATGAACCAAAAACATGGCTGATTTTTTGGCCTCATTGTAGACTAAGGTTTAGATGTAATTTCTAGTTCTCAGCTAGAGTAGATTCACTGAATTAATGGCATTTACAAAAGTATAGATTTATTATTCAGAAACTGATGCAGTAAGTCTACTCTAGGTGGGACTAACATTTACAAACCTGTAATCAACATGGGAATAAACCATATTGAACTCAATGAGACTTAATTCTGAGTGGATATAACATGATGCCATGTTACTTGCACTGTAAGAAGTGAGGTATTAATAGTCTTTATAGCACTTTCAAGTGTTCAGACTGCTTCATGTGTATTGTGTAATAATCCTTTTAACAACTGTGTATGGAACATTAGTATTTTTTCCTCATATTTTAGAAAAGACACTGTTGCTTAAGACTACCCTGTGAGTTTATGAGATGAGTGAGATCCGAACCTGCTCTCAGACTCTTAGCTGCTGTGTTACACTGGTTTTCTATGGAAATGAGTATGAACGTGGAGAAAACATAATAACTGGGCAACAATATGCCTTCTTCACCTCCAATTTCTTACTCAAAGTTGGTTAACCAATCAGTTTTTAAGGCTGGACTTTATTTTTAATTCTTTGCAAGGGGAAGGTAATATAATTATTCAAATGTTCCGATTTTCTACATCAGCTTGATTTTTTTCTTAATTTGCTAAATGTGAAGGATAAATAATTTAGCCTGGTGAAGAATGATAAATTTGAGTATCATAGGGAGAAGACGTGGATGATAAATGACCGACACTCCACCCCAACTACCTAAAGCAGGACTGCCTGAACAAAGCATGAAAACTGAGTTGGGAAAAGGCTTTCTCTCCAGCTGAATTGGATGTAGAATTTGTAACCATGTGGCTTTGATTGTTACCTCTGCTGCCAGTATGTAGAAGGTATATCTCATTAACTTCCTCAGTGTATTTCTTGTTTGTACTGGCAGTGCTGGAAATCACATGGGAGGCAGAGGGGCTCTTTGGATGACTTTCCTTGGAGATAACGAAAACCACAGGGAGGTGGCATGCTTGGTCGTATTCTGGGAATGCTCAGTGTGTGGGAGGTTAGCCTTTGGTGGCATTGCTGTTGTCATTGGTTCTAAAGAGAGCCTGTCAAGTAACTGAGATGGGCTCACAATATAGATTAAAAGGATAAGGAGCTGAAAACCTGCTACAAAAGGTTTTACTGCTAACAATAATAAAAAAGAAGGATCTTGAAGAGATGAGCAAAATATTTCTTGGCTGTAGACGTAATGTGTTTATAAGTTCCAAAATGGCATTTACCGGTACTTGTTTGGAGAGATATTTTGACTCAGATAAGTATCTGAGGGCCTATTCTTCTACCACCAAATCAGTTGGTTCACACATCTATTGGTTTTTGACTGCCTATGCTCCAAAATATCCTTTCTAACAGGCTCCAGAGCTGTAGTAATGCATTCAGTTTGTGGTATTAAAGTGATTCATAAATATTATTAAAATCTCTAACTACCTCTGAGAAATAGCCTGTTTCAACTCTTTTTCTTGCAGTGAGGGATACATAAGATATGTCAGGCCTCAGTATTACAATGATTTGAATGCCCACAACTGGGAAGTTTACTGCAGAAGCAATTGTCAAATTCCTCTGGAAAGTTCTTCCTTTGTGAAGGAAGCAAGTCTTAAAATATTTGCTGAACGAGAATTTTTCAATGAGCCAACCCAAAGTTCTGGTTCCATTCTTTAACTATGCCACACCCACCAAAACAGTACACAAGCAATCAGCTTGCCTAGTGTTTTTATTTTGTGAAACTGCGAAAGAGAGGCTACTGTTCAGGAATTGTAAATTATGACTCTTTTTTTTCATCTTTCAATTGTGTAATCTGAAATGTAAAGAGAGTCTGCTTAGGACTTAACTTTGTATGTTTTAAGTTGTTTTTTTTTTTTTAATTAAGAAAATGTTATATATATAGTACTAGTGTTAGCTTTTGCCCACCACTTGGAATCTTCAGTGAAAAGGATGTGAGCCAGCAAAGTGAAGACCATGGAGAGTTGATTCTAGTCAAAAGAACAATGTGCTTTCACTTTCACATCTCTCCATTTTAAGTGTTGTTACTGTTTCAACATTAGTCACTATCAAGAAGAGGAAATGATCTTGTTCTGTTTACAAAATCATAGAAATGTTTGGGACACTTTAGTTTCCTGGCAATATGAGGCTGCTTGTCTGACCTATGGACCCAGCCTGTCCCACAAAGAGCCTGGATGTGGCTTGCCAAGTGTCCAGGGTCCAACCCTGCCCCCTCCAAATGACCAGCTCTCCCAATGAAACTGCTCTGTTCAGATCACAGGGAATTCCTTTGACTGGTGGCTTTTGCCCATAACACTGTGATAGAACCTATACCCATAATATGTAAGTAAGTCATTAGTCAATAGTATATGTATGTTAAATGACTAGCTGTTGAGGGAGTATCTTTTCCTTCTTCATATATTTTTAAAATAATGTTTTCAAATTCTTTTAATGATTTTGTTGTTTTAATTTGGTACTCTATTATGGTGTTACAATACGATTACTAAAAAACACTGTGTTTTAGTCACTTATTGTATCTTTAGTAGTGTCTGCTTTGAAGTTCAATATTGACATGTATTAATAAACTGAATAAATAATAATGAAATAGTCAATGCAAAGAGATAAAATAGTTTCATCCAATTAGTACCCTGGAAATATCAGGCTAAGATATTTAGCCTGATATTTCCAGGCGAAATAAATAACAGCAGAATATGTTAGCATGTTATATACGACATTGTTTCTAACTTCTAGTTAGAAAGGCTATCTCCACGCTTTAGAGCAGAGGGGACAAAATATGGTCCATGGGTTGCCTTTTGGTTTCAATGGGCTTTTTGTGCTCCCAGGCTTAAAAAAAAATGCTCCAAAATGCTTTGAAATGATCTCTAGGAGGTACGGAGGATATTTCTGTGACTTTTAAAGTCTCCCCCGCTGGACTCCAAGTAGTCTAAACAATTTTTTAAAAAAATGTTTAACCTCAAAATGCTCTACAGTGCCTTGTAGAAGCCCAGAATGGCATAAAAACATGCTCTCATGTTCCCTAGAGGGCATTTGAGAGCTAACAATTTTTTATTTTTTAAATTTAATTTATTATTTTATTATATTAAGGTCAGTTGATGTTAGGTTGCTTAAGATGTCCCTTCATCATACTTACCTCTTTCTCTGTATATGCCATATCATGAAACTAATTGTAATTAGCCCTTAACAACTCATGACCAAAAAGCAGACCTGGAAGGGAAAAAAAGTGCTCCTTCAATTGTATGTTTATATATATATTTTTTCAGAAAAGCCAAACCATTTTTTAAAGAAAAATAGCATACAGCAGTAAGTGGCATAGTGGCTGACAGTGGTGCTAAAGGAGTGAATGTGAAGGTGTGATGTGAGCGAAGATTACTGGTAGTTATATGTAGTAGCATAGCCTTGAAGAAGAACTTTTGAAAATGAACCATGTCTTGTGCCAGAGCTGTGTGTAGATTCAGCCCTCTTGAAGGGTTCTTTCTGTGCCAGAAACTGATACAAGTTATTTCTATAGGATGAGCTTTATTGATGTAAATAATTCAGCAGATGGTATAAAGCACAGAAGCGTTCCGGTCCTTTTGTCAATGCCAGGATCCCCTCACAGCCAGTAGTAGAACTGGGCCCCCAATAGATTATAGGCAGACTGTTCCTCTGCTGGCAAGCAGATTCAGTCCCCAATGCTGGATATATGGAGACACCCATGGAAGATGGCTGTCCAAAGTTATGTAGTGCAGAAGCAATCAAAGTGTGCAAGTATGACCCATCTCCTCCTACCCATTAGCTATGAAATGTGTATCAACAGTTAGCAGCAGGAAGAAATTCACTCTCCCAGTCCACTCCCACCCTTCGTTTATTTTCCCAATCACAAACTGCGAAGCAAATATAAAAGGTACTCAACCAGGTCACTAATGAATCCTTTCATGTCAGTGGACAGCTGTTAATGTTTAGCCGTGATGCTTACAAGGACTCTAAAACCCATCTGCCTGGCAGCAGAAGTCCAGCTTGCTACAAGTTGTCAAAGCTATTTTGCTTCTGTTCTTTGGGAAATGCTGTAAGATTTTAACAGGAAGTGAAAAGAAAATAGAATATGCATAACATTGTAAATACCCATGGAATCATTGTTTCAGCTCTCTTCTGTTTTACCACTAAGTATTTAGAAAGCTAATTTCTCCCTTTGAAGTTTTCCACACTGGGAATAAAATGTGCACTAATAACAATAACATTAAAAAGCAGAGTTGTAATCTGCGTTAAAAACCAACATAGTTATTTATAATTAATAGTTTTCTCCTATCAGTCTGTTATTCAAAGTTTAGGTAGGCAAGAGATCTTCACATTTTAATGGCTCATTTTCTTCCATTTTTTGGACTCTTTTGAATGGCTATCTTGGAATCATTTATTTATCAGTTTTCTACGGAATATGTTTCTCACTGAAAATAGAAGTGATGCAATTAAATCATGTTAAGCATGAAATTCTGATACCAGAAAAACACTTAAATTGCACTTTAAAAGCTATATGGAATTTCCAGTATTAGCTACTTTTCTGGTAAATAGAAAACTGTTCGAGGGCAGCCTCAAATTAACTGAGAGCGGCTACCCCTTGGGCAGTATGCTGAGGAGGTTTTGATTTGATAACCTTTGGCACCCACCCAGGATAATTGTGGATTGATTAGCCATGGCTGATTGAATAGGTACTTAGAGTTGGCAGAGGGCAGGTATCTATAGATGTTATGAAATTAATCATGATCAGCCATGTTTACTTCAGAGATAGCCAAGCTGAGTGTGTGTTATACTGTCCTATAAAGCAGTCACCAGTCTTGCTTCCTGGCAACGTAGGTCTGCATGCAGTTGTTTGTCCCAACAAGACCACTTTGATTCCTGTTTTCGGGAGAAAGGTGAGGGTATAAATAAAATGATTGCCTGACTGATTGGGAAGACCAGTGGAATAAATGGAATATATACAAATGTTGACCTACCATGTTTCTGTTGGTTTAATGAGTCTACTCAAGTTGAGACTGATGGTTGCAGCCCATACACATACGTTGTCCACCTTTATCTTGAATGCTTTTTAAAATGGCATCTGAAAACCTTAAGTTCACAATGTCAGATACTGAATTTGGATTTTCATCATGTAAAGAATTATCTATAGCAAATTCTGTTGGGAGCCCACATGGGTTTGATGTAATTCTTAGGATTAGTTCCCATCTTAACTAATCTACCTTGCCCATGGAAATCGCTGGAATGGTGCAAGCCCAGCCACATAATACACATTGGTAAGTATTTCCTCATAGTAGCACAGTCTCCTGTGGCTGACACTTGTGGCTTCTCAACTCAGATGTTGCCCCTTCAATCTAATACTCTCATTTAGGAGTATAACAAGGAGTTGGGAGTGATAATGTTGTCCTATCCTGACTTTATCCAATACCACCTCTACTTTCGTCTTCTTGAAAGAAAAAGATAATGTGTTTCAGCAGACTTACAAGATGATAATAGAAGGCAGAGTGAATCATATTATGCATCTTTGTAGAATGCTGCAGAACCTGTTTGGCAAAACTTTTGGAGCACAAGAACAGCAAAAGTGTCATGCACTTTTAGGTATACTTCAGTTTCCAAGCTATTGTGTTTGAAATAGTTTCAAGTTATTCTAGTGGGGCTTGTGCGTGTGTATGTGCCTTAAATTCCCCCTTGACTTATGGGAACTTCATTAATTTCATAATGTTTTCTTTGACAAGGATTACCAATTGGTTTTGCCAGCTCTTTCCTCTGAAATATATCTTTCAAGACTACAGTATTTGTTGCCAGCCTCCCATCCCTCTATCAACCAGGGCTGACCCTGTTTGTTTCCAAGGTCAGATAGCATTTGGTGCCTTTAGGGTATTGGTTCATGCTATAAATCTTGTTAACCTCTTTTTTTTATTTCCAAGAAATCACTGTGTCATTCCAATAAGCAGCAACGTACTGGGAGGATTAAGCTCCCTCCCTATATTTATATTCATTTATTAATGGTCAGTGCCACTAATGGGTGCTGAGTAATATTAATTTTGTACGCATATGGCTTAAATGCAGAAGTCAGGTTCAACATTTGTACAAGATGCAGGTTTTACAGTGAAAGTTGTACGGTACTGTTTTGTTTTGTTGCCTGATGGTAGGACTGTTTTGTAAACAACCTGATGCGTTAACCTCGGGGACCTGGCAGCTGCTCCATTCAGATTCCCTGTAGACATTTTGTCAAAGTGGGGATTGTTGAAGATGGAAAGTAAACAAGAAAATAAGATATATTTGATCATCTCCTAACGTGTTTGAACACACTTGTTGTTTTTGAGGACTGATTCCCAGGCATGCACTTAAATCTGATTTGGGATTCCACCTGCTCCATGTAGTTAGCTGTTGTTTTAAATAGGCTTTCAGAATTAACAAGCTGGATATTATGTAGCAAGTAGGTATTCTTACTTTTTGTATGTAAGTCAGTAAGTGTGCCATTTTCCCCAGTGATATGAAAACTGGCAATACTTTATTTCCAGTCCCTTTGAGGACAGGATGTCTAATATCCCTCCTACTTGTTTTTATTTCAACAAATGCATGTTGTATACTCTTAGGCTGTAGTCTGCTTTTGGAGTAGAAAGGCATCGTTTTACGCTCATAAGGAAAGCAGCCTTGCAGTCCCACCTGCTGCTTACACCTGTTCTTGACAAAATCCTATTGATAACATATTAAAGTGATCACTTTCATAGAGATAGGAAAGAACATTAGAGCATTATCATGGTTTATTTCCACCTTTTAATATTAATTTGTTGGCAATTTTTAAAGTAGAAAACATCAGGGGTAGAGTAACAGGTGCTCTGCTTTGTAATATGTAATATCTTAGTATGTTTTTACCCTTTTTAAAGTAATGTTTTTAAGAGGCTTGCTATTTAAGGCTTTTACATTTTTGTATTACAGATTGCTTTAATATAAATTGCAAGTCACTTTGGCTCTCAAATGAGAGAAAAGCGGGATATAAAATGAATGAATGAATGAATGAATGAATGAGGCAGGCCTGCTTTGTTTTGTTGGTAAAGACATGGGTTTGAAAAAGGTTCAGTTCTCTCCTCAGGTGTAGATTTGGTAGGAATGCCTTTGTGACTCATTTTTCAGCCACTGCATTGGGCACAACTGACCTCACCTGATTTAAGAAGCTAAGCAGACATGCCTGAAATCTTCAGAGGTTTTTGCCAAAATTGATAATTTTGGGCTGGATGGAGCAGTGGTCTGACTCAGAATGAAACAGTTACTTTATTCCTATCATGTAAAATTGGCATTAAAGTGACACAGTTGAGAGAAGCTAGTGGATTATCTAATCCAGTTGTGCCTGCTTTAAAAAAGTAGGAACCAGACAGCAGCTTGCTTCAAGATGAAGTAGCAGTTTAGCAGAACTGCTGTCTACTTCCTCTCCTTCTGTCCGAAAAAGACAAAACAGTTCCTAGCATTTCATTCTTGGAGTCCCCAGAGCACTTTTAAAGAAATTGTTACTGAGTGCCCATTCTCCTATTCAAAAGGCTCATGAGTGGAAGTTTCCCTGCTAGATGCAATCCTGACAATCAGGTGCATTAAACACATCAGTATCATAGCAATTTATATTATCCTGCGCACCACCAGAAGGAAAACTGAATTAAGGAGAAGAAAAATCTCCAGACTTCTTATCAAA
>CAOLHI010005434.1:0-65867 GCA_948474755.1 Ctenosaura bakeri
AAGGTTTATTGCGGGTAACAAATTAAGGCATGTAGCAAAGCCCATCATAAAGTTAAACAGTAAAAACAGCAGAGTAACATACAAAACAGCGTGGCAAGAAAGAGAGAGAAAGAGGAGTGCTTTCCAAACAGCTTATATACACTCCACACAGCTATACATTGTGAGGTACCCTACATGTGCATAAATTACAACTTAAACATTTAACATACAGCTGCATAGCCTTATCTCAGTCTACACCTTGTGCTTAAAGGGCAAGGTCAGAAGAAGCAGTGCAGCATCAAGTCAGATTAACCCTTTACATATTGTGACAAACATAAAAGCATAAATATCAGGAAATTGTAAATACTAGTTTCAGTGAATGCGCTTTAAGTCATCTTGCTTGTTTTATATGTGGTTTAATACATTTTATTTGCCTGTTTATCTCACCAGATCATCAAGGGCTTTGGAAAAGGAACAGAGGAGGAAATATTCTAAGTTTTTGTGACAACTAAGAAATTTTATATAATACATAAAAAATCAAGGGAAGAAGGAAGATTTTAAAACTACCTAGTAAACTGTGGTGTGTAAATGCCAAGGGGAAAAGCAAGTTTCTTAAGACTGAAGGTCTGAAAAGGTGTGGGAAAAGTAAATTGTGCTTTTAAAAATATCCTCTTGCTTATGAGGGTAAATGAAGGTGAAGAGAGTATGAAAACTTTCCCAGCTACCACTTTTGCCATCAGGAAAACAACCTGCTTCTGAACAGTCTAATAAGTAAACTACATTGTAAATTTGTGGTTCATTTCATTCTAGTGTCACAACAAACAGGCAAGGACCCTTCTAGGTTCATTCTTGGCACGCTCAAAAAAACCAACCACCAGTGAGTGTCTTCCAGCAGAAGCTTTTACAAATTTACTGTACAGTTTATTTACGGGGCTCTAAAGAAAATCCAGAACCCAGAAAAAGGGTATACAGTCCTTTAAATACACTTTTACTAGCATCATTTGATTGGTTACGAGTTTATGATCCACCACTTGATTGGTTCCCCAAAATCAAACCTGGTCAGTCAGTTCATAAGTGCATTACCTAATGGTCACTGGCACATCTTTTTCTTTAGCTCATACTTATAACCTGTGCCGGGTCATAGTGACCCCTTAGCTTCTTCTTCTTACCCCTTATCTGTGGGGCATTGCCTTCTGAAGACCCTTTGATCTTTCTTGTTAGGTATGAGCTATCCCTTAATTATCATCCCAAGCAACTGCTGGCCTCCCATTCATTAACTGCTTAGTTAGTTGTTGGCTCATTTTCCTCTTTTCATGCCCTTTCTGTGAACCCGTTTTTCCTGTTTCAATATTGACTTTCAGCAAAGCTCCTATTAGCTGCTTCAGCAAAACTAGTAATAACAACATCAACTAGTTTAGCAAAGCCGCTTTTCATTTTTCTATAAGCTCCATTGCCTCAATCCAGCTGTTGTTCTGTCCAGCTCAGTATTGTTTCCACTGAGTGTCAGAAACTCTCCAAACCTTTTCTGCAGCCCTGTCTAGGAATGACAGGCATTGAGCCTGGAACCTTCTGTAGGAAAAGCGTGAGCTTTACCTACTGAGCCACAGCCGATCCCCCATGCTGTCTTATTTCCATGTGGTATGGGTGGGCTGGGCAAGGCTGCTGTCTGAGAGAAAACAGTGTAGTCCTCCGCAGTGCTATTATTTAGAAATAAATGCTTCTTCTGCCCCAGATAACAGTAAATAGGCAGACCTTGGGAATTACTTTTTAAAGTTGCTTCTTCCTGTTATTTGTTACCATGTTTGAAGTTGTTACTGGGAGAAGGTGGCATTGGTGTGTTACCCTGTATGTTGGGGGTCCCGGGAGGGACGCTCAAATAACCAAACAACTACACAAGATGGGGAAATTAGTCTCAAGCACTCTCTTAAGCTAACGAGAGGCAGGGTAACGTTAGCTAGGAGCTTTTAACCCTGTGTATACAGCGTCGGGTCAGAGAGCGGCTAGACAAGGTCTAAAGTAACAAATAATGCTTTATTGAGGACAAACAACACAAAGACACGACATACACTAGCTAACTGAGAAATAGAAATGGAGAGTTTTAGGGGAATGGGTAATACGACACCTGGTCTCATAGTCCTGGAGAGAAGAGGAGGTTGCATGGAAGAAAGGTCAGCGCGGTTCGCTGAGGGGAGCTCACTGAACAAACTGACAGCAAGGCGGGATGGAAGTCCAAGATAGTCCAAGCAGTCTGAGGAGGACTTGAAAAAGGGATCTTTTATAGGGTGGATTTTACCTACAGGCCATACGATGCTCGGTGAGAACAAAGGATATTTGTAGCTGGACAAGGGCATTGGAAAAGGTCAGGTTTTGCATGATGAGCTTAGCGCTGGATGACAATAGTATGGCCAGTATGCTAATGGCCCAACATAAAGGAATGGCTCGGCACTCGGCTGTGTGTCTTTGTTTAGATTCGCGCTGAGCAAGGCTGGTTTGCAAGAAGGTATTCCCTGAAGCATCAGAGAGACTTAAGTTGCCTGCCTGAATGAGGTTTGGAATGTACAACCATTAACGACTGCGCCTAATACGTGCTTGTCTGGTGGACCTCTGCAAACACGTGGAGTAGGGTGGCAGAGAAAGGTCAAGTAAAGGCCAAATTATTTGATATCAAAAGGATATCTAGTGCTCTCACCTGACATATTATAACTGTAGTAACAGGTGGTTGCCCTCATTAAGCAGTCAGTTTCTAATCATTTAGAAAACAATGCGGTAATCACGAAAAGTCAACATGGATTTCTCAAAAATAAGTCATGCCAGACTAATCTTATCTCTTTTTATGATAGAGTTACTAGCTTGATAGATGAAGGGAATGCTGTGGATGTAGCATATCTCGATTTCAGTAAGGCCTTTGACAAAGTTCCCCATGACATTGTTGCAAAAAAGCTAGTAAAATGTGGGCTGGACAGGGCTACTGTTAGTTGGATTTGTAATTGGTTGACTGACCGAACCCAAAGGGTGATCACGAATGGCTGCTTTTCATCCTGGAGAGAAGTGACTAGCGGGGTGCCACAGGGTTCTGTCCTAGGCCCAGTGCTGTTCAATATTTTTATCAATGACTTGGATGAAGGAATTGAGGGCATGCTCATCAAATTTGCAGATGACACCAAATTGGGAGGGGTTGCTAATACGCCAGAGGACAGGATCAAAATTCAAAATGACCTGGATAGATTGGAGAGCTGGGCCAGGGCGAACAAAATGAAATTCAACAGAGAGAAATGTAAGGTCCTACACTTAGGCAGAAATAATGGAATACAGAAATATAGGATGGGGGACACGTGGCTGGATAGCAGTAGGTGTGAAAGAGATCTAGGAGTCTTCATAGACCACAAGCTGAACATGAGTCAGCAGTGTGATGCGGCAGCCAAGAAAGCCAATGCAATTCTTGGCTGCATCAATAGGAGTATGGTGTCTATATCGAGGGAGGTACTGGTACCACTCTACTCTGCTTTGGTTAGACCCCATCTTGAATACTGTGTCCAGTTCTGGGCACCCCAATTCAAGAAGGACATGGTCAAGCTGGAGCAAGTCCAGAGGAGGGCGACCAAAATGGTGAGAGGCCTGGAAGCCATGCCCTATGAGCATAGACTTAGAGAGCTGGGTATGTTTAGTCTGCAGAAGAGGAGGTTAAGAGGGGACATGATAGCCATGTTTAAATATTTGAAGGGATGCCACGTAGAGGAGGGAGAAGGCTTGTTTTCTGCTGCTCCAGAGACCAGGACAAGGAGCAACGGATTCAAGCTGCAGGAAAGGAGATTCCACCTGAACCTCAGGAAGAACTTCCTGACAGTCAGGGCTGTCCGGCAGTGGAATCTGTTGCCTCGGAGTGTAGTGGAGTCTCCTTCCTTGGAGGTTTTTAAGCAGAGGCTTGATGGCCATCTGTCGGGATTGATTTGAGGGTGTTCCTGCATGGCAGGGGGTTGGACTGGATGGCCTGTGTGGTCTCTTCCAACTCTGAATTTCTATGATTCTATGATTCTATGCCCTGGGCTGTAGCATTCTCTTCTGAAGGACTGTAGGCTGGCCTGCTCTCTTTGCTCCTTTCACTGGCAGGTTAAGACCTTTCTGTTTAAAAAGGGGTTCATTCGATTATTAATTGGTTGTGCACAGGTGCTGTATTTTTATCCTTATTGGTATGCTTTTAAATGATTTTATGTAATATATAAAAGTCAAAGTTTGTTGTCTGTGTCAGGCAGGCGAAGACCACATATGATTGGCCGTGTCAGGCGAGAAGACCCCATATTATTGGCTGTCTGTGAAGATTCCATGGAATCCTGGGGTTGGCAGCTTAGAGATGGGCCTTTAGAATTCTCAGCCAGAGAGCTCTTGGGCCTGGCCAGTTGCTATGGAGATAAGGCCTAGCAGCAAGAAGGAGGAGGATAATGTATTCCCTCAGAAATGGAGCCTCTATATGTTAACAACTCTGAATATATATTGGATTGGGGAATACGGAGAAAAGTTACAAGTACTAGACAAGATAGTTTGGGGAATTTGAGACACAGGATCTCAAATCCTTCTAACAAGTATATACCCAGGCAATGCTGGGTATATACCGTATCTGCCAGTGTTTAAGATGCACCAGCATATAAGTTGCACTTTATTTACATGCTGGCAAATACTATTTTCAGGTGTATAAGATGGACTGGCATATAAGATGCACCTCATTTTCAAACAGAATTTTTCAGGAAAAAAAGTGAGTCTTATATGCCAGCAAATAGGATACACCAGTATTTTCTAAAATTAATGATGCTTTAACATGATAGCTTCTTTAATTGTGTTTTAACTTTTTTTTCTAATTAAGGTTTTAGCTGAATCTTGTTTTAGCCTTGTTGTAAGCCATCTGAAGTACCAAGTCAAAAGAAAGGCAAGATAGAAATCAAATAAATAAATGTAGTGAATTGTTGTGTTACTTCTACTAATCATTGCTTTTCAATTACTTTCACTTGCCTTTTGGAGAGGAAAAACAATCTTAGAATTAAAAGAATGACACAGAACTTGAAACATAACTATCAAAAAGGCTCCAAAATTGTCCCAAAAAGATAACTTTTGAAAAGAAAAGTAGAAACCATTTTTCATTGTACCAATAAAGTAACTTCATCTTCACTCACTGCGCTACTTTTGAAATATGACTTCATTATAGTCTTGTTACCCCAAAAGTAACTAGTTCAGGTAACTACATTACTATTAATTCGTTACTTTGCACCTCTGTGCATAGGATTAAGTTTAAAGCTTATGAAGGTAGTTTCTCAATTGCTAGAATACTGACTTAGGGCTACAAATACATTTTACCAATTCTTGTGAACCTAGGAAAGATCAACAAAACATTGTACAGATTTGGTGGTTAAACAGAACAATCTGATTCTTTCAGTTAGAACTGATGTGGTTCCTGCTCTCCTCGATCAAATTTTGCTCCTTTTCTTCTGGCCTTGCCCTTTTTCAAAAGCAAGAATGTCCTTATGTTACAGTTCTTTGGTAGTCTCCCCATGCACAGGATTTGCCTTGGAAAAAGGAAGGAACACACTTACGGAATCTAAACACATCCTATTCTGTGGTGTGTTCTCTATTTAGCTCTACTACAGTCTTGTCCAAACTCTGCAGGTAAACAGAGAAGCACCAGGTCTATTTGAAAATTAATATTCGTATTCATCATTTGTTCCTAATGGGGGAGGTGCTTGAACTTGTGGTGGCTGGG
Source organism: Ctenosaura bakeri (assembly GCA_948474755.1). NCBI lineage: Eukaryota > Metazoa > Chordata > Lepidosauria > Squamata > Iguanidae > Ctenosaura > Ctenosaura bakeri. The sequence continues at coordinate 5,726 of CAOLHI010005434.1, forward strand.
CAGCTAAAGGTCATTCTTGGAGGAAACAGATTATCTAGACCTGTTTTAGTTGGCTTTCATACCAAGGTGTGGTACCAAAACAGACGTAGTTGCGCTGATCAACAGTCTACTCTGAGTGAATGACAAGTTCTCAGCAGCTTTTGACAGCACTGACCATGGTATTTGTGGGATAGCAGTAGGGGACATGGACCAAGATCCTTCACACCACCTAGCATTGCTCACTGCATGTGATGTTTTGCATTGCTTGTGCTTTGCAAGTCTTGCTTAGTTGACTTGCTTAGGTCTGGGCTATCTGGCAGACCATATATCCCCATATGAAGCTGCCTGTTCCTCAGGGGAAGCCCTTCTCTCAGTCTTATTACCTTCACAGACATGGTTGGTTGGGATGCAAGACAGGACCTTTCTTGGTGGCCGCCCCAGATGCTGTCTGTTTCCTCTCACTTGGCCACTTCCACATAAGGTTCAATGCAGAGTGCTGCAAATACAGCTAAAACTGGGCCTAACTCAATACAGCCAGAGAAAGGGCCTTCTGGGGAATGGCATGCTAGCTGTGGAACATTCCCAAACATGCTTACAGGGTACCACCTTGACCATCTTGTGGGAATTTAGAATTTACCATCTTCCAAGTTTTTGGTAGTTACTCCTCTTATTTTTTTTAAAGAATGTTGTTTTCTATTTTGTTTCTATATTGATGCTATTATTAAAAGTTTATGGTCTACTTATTTTGTATTAAATTAGTTTATTTGTTCTGGAAGGTCTTGGGTAGACCTCTTTTTGTCTCCAGTACAATTTATCTGTTTTCTCTGCATCAGAAGAATTATATTAAACATAATTTGACGTTCACAAGGACAGGGGAGTAGGAGTAGTTTGTTTTATATTACTTCTAAAATTATGAACATACTTCGACTCCAGTATTAGTTATTTGGATTTCACAACATATTTTTAGCATTATTCATACACATACGCATGTGTTTTGCCACAAAGAACATTCCATTTTTTTATTTTCCCTTGAATTTCCTTAAAAAAAAAAAAAAATTCACACGAAAAGCATGCTCAAACACACTTCCCACCCTTTGAACTTGTTGGCTGAAGTATTTTATCAGTTCCTCATAGCCAGTCATCAAGGACTATGCTCTCATATATATGCTGAGACCGAGAATGATAATCCCTCAGTTTGTGCTGATCTGAAGCGGAGCTGAAAGGGCAGAGGCCAAAAAGAATAAAGTGTAACTAGAAAAACTGAGTTGTTTTCTATTAGTGAAACAAGCTTGGAGGGAAACAGCCAGATGGAGCATATGAGTTTAGACTCAGAAAAGACTGTTGAGAGGAGTACCCTTAAGAAATATAAGATATTATGTGCTGTAAGTATTATTCTTTGCTTACTTTTCAACATTTAATGCTAACTTGGCTGCATTTAACTGCTCCACCTTGTTATGTTCCACTCTATCAACTTGGTATTTTCCACAGACTATCTGGAATTTTCCTGGCTGGTTTTAAACGTGTGAGAGCATGTATACATAGGAGCTTTAACTGTGCAACATCTATTATTAATGTTTTCAGCTTTTAAGGTCTGCTAAATAACTGATACTGGAACTTTCAAAACTGAAGAAAGTTGTAGATATTCATTCCTGTCTCCCAACCTCAGTGTGCATTTATATGTAGACAATGCCGTATATATCCTTTTTTTTTTTTTGTGGCTCTTAGAAACAGAATGTATATGGCTTCTATCATTTATTTATTTATGAAATGTATATTCTATTCTGCCAGAAATAGTGCTCAAGGCTGCTATTTATTTCATGCAGAGACAGCTGTATCCTAGTGGCACAGATGTTTGTCAGCAAATTAGTTGCTGTCTTCTAAAGGCTCATGATCTGACTTAGGCAGCATGTAGAAATCAGAGGCTAGGGTAATAGTTCCCAAACTCCAGTCTTCCAGACATTTTGGATTTCATCTCCCAGAGTTCCTTGCTGTTGGCTAAGGTGACTGAGTCTTCTGGGAACTGAAGGTTAAAAACCTAGAGGACTAAGTTTCGAACCACTGGACATCATTCAGCTATCAGTAGTGAGGAAGAAAGGTGATGACAAAGAACTTTGGGGAGGGGGACAAGAATCGCAACAATATTCAAAAATCTCAGGGATATGTATATATTTGAGATTAATATGGCAAAATGTAGTAGATCCAGCTCTGGTATTGGACAATGAAAGGCAGCTGGCTCATGTGTCAAGATCTATGAGGCTGGAATGACACTCAAAACATGGGTGGATATAGCTGCACAGTGGGATGCTTTGGTTCTGTTTAGTGGCAGATTTTGAAATTCAGACCGTCTTCATGACAATTGCTACAGCACCACCACTTGCTTAGTACAGTCCCGAAACACACACTGCTATGTTGATTTATATAGAGGATGGGGCAAACCTATTTTCTGCTGCTCCAGAAATTAGGGCCCTTTCTGCACGTTACCTGCTCGCAGAGATGGGGGGTGCCATTCGCGCAAGCAGCCTCTTGCGTGAGGCACTTGCATCGCTCCTCCGTTCTCCCGCAGCTGGCTTCCTGGTTGTGCAACTGTTGCATGAGCGCCCCGCCCCTTCCTTTCACCCGACGCACCACAGGGCAGGTAAGTGCGTGAGGGCCCCGGGAGCATTGCGTGACCGCTCAATATTTTCGGCTCCCAGTCGAAAATAAGAAAATGCACGCGCAGCCCGCTTTAGGCTTGTGAGTGTCGCGTGAATGGGAGTGCATCATACGGACCAATGCTCCCATTCACGTGACGCTCAAGGGGTCCTCTCACAACAGAAACTGTGTGCGAAAAGGGCCCAGGACATGGAGCAATGGCTTCAAACTTCAGCAAAAGAGATTCCATCTAAACATTAGGAAGAGCTTCCTGATGGTAAGAGCAGTTCAGCAGTGGAATACGCTGTCTCAGAATGTGGTGGAATCCCTTTCTTTGGAAGTATATAAACAGAAGTTGGATGGCCATCTGTTGGGAATGCTATGATGGTATATTGTGCATGGCAGGGGGTTGGATTCAATGGCCCTTGTAGTCTCTTCCAGCTCTATGATTCTATATAAAAAGAAACAATTTCTAGCAGTTTTTTTCCAGCAGGAGCAGGTCTTTTGTAAAGCCAATGAGTCTTCCCTGCTCAGGACCAAACCACTCCTGGATATTTTGGATTACAGCAAAGATAATTTGTAACTTAGTGCCCTATCACACTACATTGTTACATCAGTATTATTCTATGTTAGCTGCTATGGCTACATCCTGTGGAATTCTAGGGTTTGTAATTTAGTGAGGCCCAAGAACTCTCTGGCTAAAAACTTTAAATGCCCATCCCTAAATTGCAAAACCTAGGATTCAACAGTATGTTGAAATAGCAACTTAAGTGGGATAATACTATTATAATAGTATAGTATGAGAAGGCCCCAAGACATTGGGAAAATTCATTTCCTCCTTCAGCTAATGTGGGTATTGCAACTAAACTCTGAGAGAACAGGAGAGTCCAGATGCAGTGGCAGTTGATCTTATAGGCCCTGGAAGTTCTGACTCCACTGCATCACTCCACTACATCACTGATTGCACAGCCTAAACTGTGTCCCATAAGCTAACCTGCTGCCTTCAGATGCAGATGGAGTAGAAGCCACAGCATTAAAGTAAGTACATTTCAACTACTGGTCTGATCATCCCTATGAACTTGCGGGGGGGGGAGGACATTCTAATGTGGCGTGTGCTAAGAGTGTTCCTTCCTTTTTCTTTTTTTTTAACTTGTTATAGACACCTATTATACAAGTGCTTCTAAGAAACAATACCTGATCCGAAATACAAATTTGAACAGATAATTCTCTTCTAAAATAACAGACTGGTTTTTCTCAGAAGAATGTCATGGTTAATTTTGACAATGCAGATAATTCATTTGTGGGAAGAATGCAGGAAGGGAATCCGCACAGTGGTGGCTGTTGATACTAGCCAACTGGTTGAAAATGTGCCTGTGGTATATGTGAAGCGACATTATAGATCAAATTAGTGAGCCAACTATTGCCTATTATTGGCATCTAAGAATTCAAATAACTTTTGAATTCATTGTTGAAAATGTTAATAATGTACAGATAACTGCATTTTCAATCTATTATCTGCAGACTCTGATTCAGAGTGCTATAATATCACCCCTGCCTGCTTTATACTGTGTATATTTTAAAGTGCAAAGTGAGAAGCTTCTAACCAAGTTCATTTGTTCAAGACTAGTTTATTGTGGTGCACCCTGTTTATCTGTGTTATACAAAGAAACACACAGTCTTCCAAGTCTTTTCAGCTCTTACTGATAGTTTGAAAAATTCTCTGTTGGAGGATTCCAAATTAAAGCCTACGTGTGGATGTGGTTGTTTCCAACCATCTTGCAGCCATGACAGACAAGTGATCACAGGACCCAAGGCCCAGTTTAGCTCATTCAGTCGGTGCAGGGTGGTAAAACTTGTAGCAGCTCAAAAGGTACTTTTGCTTCGAAACAAGACACATGGGAGCCTGTACCTTGTTTTGAATCTAAAATCATGTTCCTGGAAGCATCATTCAAAATGTGTCTTCCCCAAATGGCTTGTTTTAAAGTGAAAATGCTTTTATTCCTCCTCCTGAAATTTGGCCCCAAACTATTTCCCTGACATAATGGGAAAACATAAAAGTAAGACAAATCTACTCTCTTAAAATCAGGTATCATTTCGGCATCTCATTCAATATGGTAGTGCAAACTCATGAATAGGCCTGGTTCAAAAATAATAAGGAAACCATGTTATTTTTGAACCAGGTCAATTCATATGTTTACACTACCATACTAGTGGAATGCAGAAATGATACCTTTGCCAAATAGCATTTTGTCAAATGAGTTATGCGACAAAACTCTCCCTTCAAGCACAACAGGAAACTCTGTATGTAGAATACAAATATTTATCTAGGCAATTTTGTTACAGTAGAATGATGTGCATTTGCCGTATAAGGGAAGAGAAGACAATAGCCACATGTAGTCATCATCTAATTGTATTCAATCAACATGAAAAGAGGGGAGCACTTTAACTCTGCTCGCTACACCTCCAATTCCATCACTCTTCTCTTCTGCTGTGGATGGTGACAGGTCTGAATAATTGATGCTGTCAACACAGTGGGGATCCCTCAAAAAATCAGAGTCCCCAATATCATAGAGTGTCCACGTATGCAGAAGTTCTCGTATTCAGATTTCTTGCTGTTCCTGTGAAGAAAGCTACAAAACTTGGGACAAAGAGGGCTGGGTTACCTTGTTCCACTCTTTCTGTGCTGATGCTTAGATTTTGATTGGATAGGCATAAACACAGCTACTAATGTAATATCTTCCAAATCCATCCAAATCACATCTATGTCACAGGAAAAACCATTAAAACAATTACTGCACAATAAGGAGGAGGAAATCTTGAAGATTAACATTTTACCCAATGTGCCCCTGCTGATTCCCTTGGATCTCTTAGCATCTTTCACTATCATCATTGCCCATAGTACCACTTTAATTTTCTCCTCAATGGAAAAAATGAGCAATTTAAAGAAGTCTTTGAAAACCACATAGTTTTTGAAGGCTATTCACAATTCAGGACGTAATTCTGCACAGATTTTGCACAGGGCTGTTTTGCACAGAAAAAAGCATTGTAAGCGCAGGAAATAATGTTTCTGCACAGAAAAAAGCTTTTTCCTGTAGAGAAAATGCTGTTTTCTATGCTACTCAACCACGTGTGAAATTTTTTGAGAACAAGTCTCCAATAGCAGCCTTTTCTGAGAGAAAAATATTTGTACACAGAAATATCATTTTCTGTGCAGGAAAGGCTATTATTGAGAACTTATCTTGTGCAAAATTTGTACATGGTTGATTTGCATATATGCAAACCTTATTTTTTGCACAGAAAAAGCTGTTTTCTGTGCAGAAAATACTGAGCAAAGCAACCACATGTGAATTTTACACAGAATAAGTCCTGAACTGCAAAGATTATCCTCAGTTCAGAATTATTCTCATCAGGTTTTCTTAATACTTGAAAAGCATCTTTTCAATCCTTTTTCAAATATTTTTTAATATTCTTCTCTTCCCTAGTCTCTAGGTGTAGTGGTCCCTCTCCTGCTTGTATTTCTAGATAGTGGTTAGTGTGCTTCCCTCTCTACATGTTAAGTAAAGCATGTAGATTATTTCTTGATGGTGTTGCTATGGGATGTCTGCTCAGCTCTTTTAACAGGCATGTTTTGGGATTCTGTAGTGTTCTATTCTTTGTCCTGTCGTTGTCCTGTCCTGTCTACATGAACCTCCAGAGATTTTGAGTAAGGTAGGGATGGGCAATTGTGTGAGGCTCAGGGCTGCACTAGACCTCCAGGAGGCCTTGAAGGCTGTACCCTTCACAGTGTACCCCACAGGGGAGAAAAATTCCTCCCAAATGCTCTCTAGGGGGTATAGGGAACATTTTCATAATGTTTTTGGCTCTTCGTGACGTTTTCAGGCGAGGAGAGTCCTAAAATGACAGGAAATGTGTAGAAATTACTTCCACTGGCCTCTAGGGGGATATGCGGGAGGAAATGTCCCCATATCCTCTACAGATCACAAAACAGCCCTAGTCTATGGTGTCACTGGCACATGAACCCCACTCACCTCTATCTCTCTTTTTCATTGGTCAATGTTGGGACTGTGACTATCCTGAAACATTGCTTGGGCTGGTCATCTAATTTTAAATTCAAAATTTTAACTTGGTTGTTATTTTTAAAAGTTTTGTATTTAATATTGAGAGGGTTTTTGTTGTGTGTGTGTGTGGGGGGGTGAGCCACCCAGAGAAGGGCAGCTGTCTAAAATTTAGTAATTAGTAAAACAAGCAAACAGCAGTCACTAGCACTTTTATTTTCAAAGATCGGTTCTGGACTTGTCTTTGAAGCTTAGGACATAATAAAGATATGCCAGCTGCAACTAGCTGGCTCAGCTTGGGGGAAAAAGCATTTTTCAAAAGTCTGACTATTAATAGGAATATTGTATATCTAACCTTAGGGCTCCAATAAGTGTCTCACAAAACAACTTACAGCTTTTTCTTGCCTATCACAGGGTTTTCTGGGCCTTGAGTATGCGATGTTCCCAAGGTCATCCAATGGGTTTCCATGGCCAAGCAGGACGTTGAAGCTTGGTCTCTAAGGTTGTAGTCCAACATTCAAATCACTACACCACACTGTTTCCTTGTAGTTTTCTAAAAACAGTGTTATAAAATGTAAAGGAGCAGATTGTCCCTGGCTCCTTATCATTCCGGCATAACTGATTAATGCAAATAGTCAAGGTCATAATCAAACATAATCATAATTCCTGACTTTAGCCCAACACTCTCTATTACATCACAGTGACTTTCTAGGATGCTTTCTTCTGTGATACAAGCCCTGTTCATGGGTTCCAGACTTCCACAGAATTAACATCACATGAAGGAGGGTAAGAAGTTGCTGCTTCCTCCTTTGCTGCCCCTCCTTTGCTTTCCATGACTTGGGGGACTGAAAGTCTGCAGTTGTGGGGAGGGGCTCTGTATCCCTGTAGGCTCCCTATGTGATTTAGAGCCTTGGAAGATCATTCAGGGAGCCTCCATGAACAGGGCAGATCTCCTGCTGCAGCAGAGAAAGCCCCAAACATTTTGCTGCTTGGCATATAGGAAAAGATGGCACCCATTCTCATTCCATATATGAAAGTCACATACCTTCCAGTATTGGTAACTGGTTAACAAAATGTTATAAACTTTGCTTGTGGCTGCTGATAAAAGGCTCTAATTGGAGAGCTGTGAACCTTGGCTGGCTGCTGGCACCAACTGAAGTAAGCTGAGAACAAAGGGGAGAGTCGGTGGTGGAAGGTGGGGAGGAGAGAGAAAGTGGGACTTTTAAAAACCTGTTGGAAAAAATGGGGCAACAGAAGATTAAACAGGACTGTCCTGTCAAATTGGGACAGTTAGAGGGCAGGAAGCCAGCTGGACTTGACTTGCTCCTCCACAATTATGCCTGAAGGTGGGAGAGTATTGGGGAGTGCAGAACAGGGTGTGTGGCACACACAGCTCTATGGCTGAGGGGAATGTCCAAGAGGCTGGTGTGTGCGTGTGATGCTGCCCCTCAGAATCTGCCATACTGGCCTTGCACTGAACAGATTAATTTACCAGCTCATAGAAGGTTCATCCTTTTTCTCCCCCATGCAGTTCTGAATTCCTGAATGCACAGAATGCCAGAACAGGGCTACAGAGGGTTTTCTTTTCTTCTGATAAATCAGTTTTGAAATCTTGCTTTGCGTGATCACCAGCCATTGCAAGCAAGATGTATAAGCCCTTGATTTAGAAGAGAAGCTATTAAGAATTTCTGTTTTAGGTAGGTAGGGTAAGGTATAAGCAGGTACTCCCAATAGATTAAAATATTGTTTAGTAGATAGAAATTATGAAGAAAATGCCTTTTAAAGCATTATACACTTCTTTACGCCTTTTAAAGAATCTCTACGCTTCTATTCATGGAAGTCATTAATAATAATAATAATAATAATAATAATAATAATAATAATAATAATAATAATAAATTTATTTCTATCCCGCCTCTCCCAATGGATCGAGGCGGCATTACAAAAATATATAAAAACATTAAAACATTAAAATGCACCCTATCCTCCCCACCCTCCAACCCTTCTATCCCCCTAAAACATATTAGTTAATTAAAACAAATTAAAAACAAGATTAACACAAAAGACAATGATGAGAGGCGGTGGAACACTAATCTGGGAAGGCCTGTCGGAAGAGAACTGTCTTGACTGCTTTTTTAAAGCAGTCAAGACTGGTAATGTGCCGGGTCTCCTTCGGCAGGCCATTCCATAACTTGGGAGCGACAGAAGAAAAGGTCCTCTGGGTAACCGCAGCCAACCTAGTTCTGACTGGCTGCAGTAAATTCCTCCCAGAGGACCTTAGTGTGCGGGGCGCATTAGGAAGAAAAATTAACCACAGTGTGGTTCTCATTATTCTTTAAAAAATACATTGACTTTGTCAGGGCTGTCTCTTTTATTGTTTTATTCTTGTACAGCTCCATGTACATCATTAGTGCTAAATAACTTCATGATCATCATCTAGAAGCCAGCATGACACAGTGGTTTGAGTGCTGGACCAGGACTCTGGGAGACCCCACTCATTTATAGAAACCCACTGAATGCCCTTGGGTAAGTCAAAATCTCTCAGCCTCAGAGGAGGGAAACAACAAACATGCTCTGAACAAAACCTGCCTAGAAAATCCCATGATAGGTTTGCCTTAGGATTGCTGTAAATAGGAAATTACTTGAAGGCACACAACAACAGCCACAACTACATCTGCATCTATTTAAAAGTAAACCCCCTTGAGTTCAGTAGGACTTACCTTCAGCCATGTGTATATAGGACTGAGGGAGGAGTTGGATCTACTCTGCAGGTCATCACCAGCACAACTACTCCTACTTCCACAAATAGTCTGCATTTGCATCTTGGGAAAGGAGAGGAGTTACTGAGGCCTCCTTTCCCCACATCCCTAGAAAGGACAGAAAATAAAATAGAAACTAAGCAGGAAGATCCAGAATTGTGCTGAGGGTGATGCTGCATCAGGTAAGGTTGGGTTGTCAGGCTAGGGAATGGTAGCCACAGAGATTATTCCAATAAAGACAAAAATCCAACAACCACAACAAGAACAACAACGGGAAACTTGCAAAACAAGTCCTTCTAAAAAATCATCCAGGTATTTAGGAAGTGTAACACTCCTTATTTGCCTATTGGATATATAAGTCAACCGGGAAAATCTATGAGATGTATGTCCTCATGGTCGTTTCTAAGATTTATATTAAGGCTTATGTAGCATCATTGATGTTGCCACATTGTAGACTTCACTAATGCTAGCAGCCTAATTGATGCATTATGAAAATTATTTACTATATTCAATATCAGTCTAGGGGTATTATCTACAATTTCATTTCTGTTTATTCTTAACAAGTGCTAGAAAATACCTGGGGAGGGATCAGCGGTGAGAAGAATTTTACTCTGTCATTTATGTCAAGCCAAGATAGAAGGATATTTCTCACCTGTGATGATGGTGCCATATATAATGCTACATGGGTTACATTTGGCCCCAATGTTAATGGTATCTGCTGGCATGTTTTCTCACTCACTCATCAAGAGAGGATAACATTTCATTTTACCCAATGTATTAACTCCAGTTCACAAAAGTTTGTGCTGCTAGTCCTTAGAAAGCCGCAAGAGTTTTTTTTTTTTTGACTTTGCTTAAACAGACTAAAATGGCTCCTCCTCTGGAGGTGGTTGTCAAGGTATGTGGCACTTTGTTCTGCTTACTTTGTTTTCCTCTGAAACTGAAGCTTACTGAGGAGAAATGGTTGGGTCGTGTGTTCCTGCTTCTGGCACTCCAAACAACATGCTTTGCAAAAATGATGTCTCTGAAATAGATTCAAAGTATAAGAAATCACTCCTTGAGCATTTCCAGTTTGGTGTAATGAAAGTTGAATTCTTGAGATATAGCTTTGTGGGTTTTGCTAGTTGTTGTCTATGCACCCACTTGTTCCTTCTGTTTCTGGACTCTTTGTAGCAATTTCTTGAATCTGTATTAGGGCTCTTCCATTTTTTAAATTTTTTTTTTTAAATTTTTGAACTGGAGATGGTTTGCTGATTTGGTCTTGTGGTTTTCTCCTTTCTGAAATTCTCTAAAATAGTTTCGTAGAGCTACAGGTGCAAAGGGGGCCATTTCACTGATGCAATATATCATTGTAAGCCTTTTTTAAAAAAATAAAAAGTAGAAAAAAGGCAAATATATTCTTCAGATATGTCTTGGAATTAAAAACAAACCCACTGGAGGACAGGACTAAAATGTTGCAACTGGAGCCATGAGTTGTTAGAACAGAGTCTGGAACAACAGATATGTAATTTGGATATTAAAAAAACAAATTAAACAGACCCCAGGAAGTCCAGCAACAAATTCTGCAACCACCTAACACTTTTGCCATGTCTGGAGGAGCCACTGGTCTATATTCCTCCTGAAAAGGTGTATCTTTGACACTTGTGTATAAAAGCAAAAAACTTTAGCTTGTAGTGTTTTGCCCCTGTAAGCAGTAAGCAGAAGAAAGCTTTTGGCTGCAACACAATGCGTGACTTTGTGGGAGTGGCCCCGTGGTCATTACAAAATATTTGGGGATAAGATTACAAACTTAGAGACAATGATTGATTAAGTTTTCAGGGGAAATAAAAGTTCAATTTGTTTCATTTGTTTAGCAATTGCACTTTTACCATATAGTTTGTCAGAATGTCTCGTGGGTTCACAAGGGTTTGTTCCCAGGAAAGTGAATTAGGATTGCCATTTTCTAGAATCATGACTGTGACTCCTTCTTGATGTATTTGCATCTGGTTTATAATAAAAGGTAATTGTAATATTGCTCATTTTTATAACATTTTATTAATTTGATTACTCAAAAACTTAACAATGAATATAATATTACTTGTTGTTCAAGGCATTTCTGGCTTATGGAAACTCCAAGGTGAATCTATCACTGGATTTTCTTGGCAAGATTTGTCCAGAGAGGGTTTGTTTTTGCCTTCCTCTGTGGCAGAGTGAGTGTGACTCGCCCAAGGTCACCATGCTTTAGTGGGGATTCAAACCCTGTTCTCCAAGGATACAGTCCAACACTCAAACCACTATACAACACTGGCTCTCAAAAAACATCTTAAAGCATTTCCACATAAAGCTACTAAAGCTGATAAACTAAGACATCAGCTGAGAAGACATTTTCTCAGTTCTGAATTCCTGCCACCCTCACAGGACTTTTGGTGAGGACTACCTGATGGGTGTTCTCAGGTTCTAATGTCTAAGAAGGGGAGAGGTGAAGGAAGGGATCAAAAGGCTCAAAGTATCAGGTTCAAATTAGATAATATATTAAGATTTTAGAAGAGCTATTTCCTCAAGTGGTGAAAGATCTAACCTGTTTGTCATAATACCTGATTGTCCTCCCCTATATATTTTGCATTTATCATGGTTGTGTGTGTGTGTGTGTGTTTGTGGTTGGTCTTTGTAAAGTAAACACAGGCTTAATTTTTATGTCTCATTGCTGAAGTATATTAACGTGGAGGATGTCTAGCTGTGGCCACAGTGTGACAGCAAAATTTTCACATCTACAGAACATAACACCATTCATACATTTACTGCAGAAAAATCTGCTGTGGAGGGAAAATAGGTTAGTTCTTGGGAGTATTCATTCTTTTTAATGTCTAGTTTGATCTTCAGCCTATAGATGAGGAATCAGTACAGTAACAATACAAAGAATGGAGTATACCAGGGAACTCTAGCTACCCATGTCTACCTCTGTTGTCCCCTAGTGATACAGTGCTATTTCTGTAGGCCTGGTTGCATATTTTTCCAGTTCCAGTGCCCAATATGTCTTAACTAGCCATTGTTGCTGGTTTAGGTTACTTGTAAATGTGTTAAAATGTTCTAAATACTTTTGGAGATATAGCCTTTACCTATGTTTTCACCAAGACACATAAAAGGAATTGTACATGAAGAATGCTCCTCAGAACAAGTTTGGCATGAAAATAAATGTGCAGCATATGTATAGGAAACCTCTACACAAGTGTCATAATTTGATCATTAATCTCACACATATGGTACTCTTTCCACACACCCTAGCTAAGGATAATGTGCCGAAGACACTGCTTTGCCAGCTTCCATTCTCTTCCGTAAAGAGTTACTCTCCCTTCAAAACCCAAAGCATTCCTCCTTAAACCAGGACCCTTCAGTTGATTTTGATGATAACTCTTGTCAGCTCCAGAAATTGCTGATGGTGGTTGGTTATGTTGGGAAGTATAGTCCAGTACTTCTGGAGGACACCAAATTGTAGAAGTCCACCATGGAAAGTTCACATATATTCATTCAGGATCTGAGAATCCCAGAGTGGTAATAAAGATATAATATCAGCAGAATCTATTCATGCAGGAAAACAATAAGTTTATGTAAACAAACAAACAAACGAAACCTTCCTACATTTCAGAACGCAGGAAACTATCATTGCAATCAATGAAATAAAGACAAGTAACATTGTTTCCTACTCCTAAAACATGTTAACTCAAAATTATGCTCTAGGTGGTAGCCTTGGCAGGCACTTTTTCTTATGTTGTATAGAATATCTGTCATAGGAAGCAATAGTAAAATAATGATGATTATGATGATTATGATGATGATAATAATAATAATATTTATATCCTGCCTCTCCCCATGGATCGAGGCGGTACTACAACAATACATTAAATACATTAAAACATAACCAATCCTCCCCACGCAGCAACCCATCTAAAACCAACCCCCTAAAACACATTAACTACAATCAACTAACTATTAAAAAACAGGAGGACAGTTGGTGGGAGGCGGTGGAGTACTAGTCTGGGAAGGCCTGTTGGAAGAGAACAGTCTTGACTGCTTTTTTAAAGCAGTCAAGACTGCCAATATGCTGGGTCTCCTCCGGCAGGCCATTCCATAACTTGGGAGCGATACATTTATTTATTTATTTACTTGGCCAGATGAACAAAAACAGCAAGGATAGTTGAAGGAATGAGTCTGTAAGTAGGATCCTAAAAGCCTTCATGCTGTAGCATGAAACTTGGATAATGTGAAAGTGTGTGTGTGTATATGTGTCTCCAAGTTGCCTGTTGACTTATGGCGGCCCCATGAATTTCATAGAGTTTTATTTGGCAAAGAATACTCAGAAAGTGGTTTTGCCATTTCCTTCCTCTGAAATATAGCCTACAGCACCTGGCATTCACTGGCAATCTCCCATCTAAGCACTCATTAGGGCTGACCCTGCTGACCTTCTAAGATCAGTCAGAATCTGGTGTCTTCCAGGTATTTAGGTATTCATGTGTTAACATGAAAGGCTAGTGTCCTATTCATGCATTACAGTCATTCCTCCACATTCACTAGGGTTAGGGGCACAGGACCTCTGTGAAAGTGGAAAAACTGTGAATAACTCTAGCCCCTCCCAAATCATATTTAACACATAAAAAAGTATGATCACCATATTCAACCCACCATGGATTCCTTTGAGGCATAGGGTTCCTTCACAAAGTGGAAGTGGCTGGATGGTGGGGCTTACGGCCACCTCCACTGCTGCCCAACACCATTTTTAATAGGGACTTACAAGTTTGTTTGCAATTTCTCAGTCCCACAAGACTGCAGTCCCTATTAAAAATGGCACAGAGAGGCAGCAGAGGTGACGGCAAACAATCCGTGAATTGTTCAATTTGTTTTATTTGTTTAGCAATTGCACTTTTACCATATAGTTTGTCAGAAATATGTCTCATGGGCTCACAAGGGTTTGTTCCCAGGAAAGTGAATTAGGACTGCCATTTTCTAGAATCATGACTGCAACTCCTTCTTGATGTATTTGCATCTGGTTTATAATAAAAGGTAATTGTAATATTGCTCATTTTATAACATTTTATTAATTTGATTACTCAAAAACTTAACAATGAACATAATATTACTTGTTGTTGATGCCTGCCTTCAAGGCGTTTCTGGCTTATGGGAACTTCAAGGTGAACCTATCACTGGATTTTCGTTTTTGCCTTCCTCTGAGGCAGAGAGAGTGTGACTCGCCCAAGGTCACCATGCTTTAGTGGAGATTCAAACCCTGTTCTCCAAGGATACAGTCCAATACTCAAATCACTTTCACATAAAGCTACCAAAGCTGATAAACTAAGGCCCTTTCTGCCCGTGGGAAAGGAACCGCGCAAAAATGGGACTCACCGGACTTCTTCAGCATCCGGCCGAGTCTGTTGGGACGAGCAGCAGTGCGAGCTCGTTGCTTCGCACTACTCCAGCGTCCAAAACGGCGGCTTCCACCAACCGGAGAAGCTCGCCAGCCTAAAGCCCCCCTCGGCAGATTTGCAGGCATGCACTAGTGCATGCCTGCAAATCTGCACTGGAGTGCAGCGTCGGAGCGACACGGGGTCGCGTGCTCCGTGCTTTTTAAAAACCTCTTAAAAGAGGTTTTTAAAAAGCACGCTGCGTGAACAGTTCCGATTGCTCCAGAGCGGACTGAGGTGCGGAACTACGAAAAGTGGTCCGCCCCAGTCCACTCCACGGTGCAGAAGACCTCTGTCGGAGGTCGCTCTGCACCATTTTAATAGGCTGGTGTGGAAAGGGTCTAAGACATCAGCTGAGAAGACATTTTCTCAGTTCTGAATTCCTGCCACGCTCACAGAACTTTTGGTGAGGACTAGCTGATGGGTGTTCCCAGGTTCTCATGACTAAGAAAGGGAGAGGTGTGGGAAGGGGTCAAAAGGCTCAAAGTATCAGGTTCAAACTAGATAATACATTTAGTACGATTTTAGGAGAGCTATTTCCTCAAGTGGTGAAAGATCTAACCTGTTTGTCATAATACCTGATTGTCCTCCCCTATATATTTTGCATTTATCATGGTTGTATATGTGTGTGTGCGCGCGTTTGTGGTTGGTCTTTGTAAAGTAAACACAGGCTTAATTTTTATGTCTCATTGCTGAAGTATATTAATCTGGAGGATGTCTAGCTGTGGCCGTAGTGTCACAGCAAAATTTTCACATCTATAGAACATAACACCATTCATACATTTACTGCAGAAAAATCTGCTGTGGAGGGAAAATAGGTTAGTTCTTGGGAGTATTCATTCTTCTTAATGTCTAGTTTGATCTTCAGCCTATAGATGAGGAATCAGTACAGTAACAATACAAAGAATGGAGTATACCAGGGAACTCTAGCTACCCATGTCTACCTCTGTTGTCCCCTAGTGATACAGTGCTATTTCTGTAGGCCTGGTTGCATATTTTTCCAGTTCCAATGCCCAATATGTCTTAACTAGCCATTGTTGCTGGTTTAGGTTACTTGTAAATGTGTTAAAATGTTCTAAATACTTTTGGAGATATAGCCTTTACCTATGTTTTCACCAAGACACATAAAAGGAATTGTACATGAAGAATGCTCCTCAGAACAAGTTTGGCATGAAAATAAATGTGCAGCATATGTATAGGAAACCTCTACACAAGTGTCATAATTTGATCATTAATCTCACACATATGGTACTCTTTCCACACACCCTAGCTAAGGATAATGTGCCGAAGACACTGCTTTGCCAGCTTCCATTCTCTTCCGTAAAGAGTTACTCTCCCTTCAAAACCCAAAGCATTCCTCCTTAAACCAGGACCCTTCAGTTGATTTTGATGATAACTCTTGTCAGCTCCAGAAATTGCTGATGGTGGTTGGTTATGTTGGGAAGTATAGTCCAGTACTTCTGGAGGACACCAAATTGTAGAAGTCCACCATGGAAAGTTCACATATATTCATTCAGGATCTGAGAATCCCAGAGTGGTAATAAAGATATAATATCAGCAGAATCTATTCATGCAGGAAAACAATAAGTTTATGTAAACAAACAAACAAACGAAACCTTCCTACATTTCAGAACGCAGGAAACTATCATTGCAATCAATGAAATAAAGACAAGTAACATTGTTTCCTACTCCTAAAACATGTTAACTCAAAATTATGCTCTAGGTGGTAGCCTTGGCAGGCACTTTTTCTTATGTTGTATAGAATATCTGTCATAGGAAGCAATAGTAAAATAATGATGATTATGATGATTATGATGATGATAATAATAATAATATTTATATCCTGCCTCTCCCCATGGATCGAGGCGGTACTACAACAATACATTAAATACATTAAAACATAACCAATCCTCCCCACGCAGCAACCCATCTAAAACCAACCCCCTAAAACACATTAACTACAATCAACTAACTATTAAAAAACAGGAGGACAGTTGGTGGGAGGCGGTGGAGTACTAGTCTGGGAAGGCCTGTTGGAAGAGAACAGTCTTGACTGCTTTTTTAAAGCAGTCAAGACTGCCAATATGCTGGGTCTCCTCCGGCAGGCCATTCCATAACTTGGGAGCGATACATTTATTTATTTATTTACTTGGCCAGATGAACAAAAACAGCAAGGATAGTTGAAGGAATGAGTCTGTAAGTAGGATCCTAAAAGCCTTCATGCTGTAGCATGAAACTTGGATAATGTGAAAGTGTGTGTGTGTATATGTGTCTCCAAGTTGCCTGTTGACTTATGGCGGCCCCATGAATTTCATAGAGTTTTATTTGGCAAAGAATACTCAGAAAGTGGTTTTGCCATTTCCTTCCTCTGAAATATAGCCTACAGCACCTGGCATTCACTGGCAATCTCCCATCTAAGCACTCATTAGGGCTGACCCTGCTGACCTTCTAAGATCAGTCAGAATCTGGTGTCTTCCAGGTATTTAGGTATTCATGTGTTAACATGAAAGGCTAGTGTCCTATTCATGCATTACAGTCATTCCTCCACATTCACTAGGGTTAGGGGCACAGGACCTCTGTGAAAGTGGAAAAACTGTGAATAACTCTAGCCCCTCCCAAATCATATTTAACACATAAAAAAGTATGATCACCATATTCAACCCACCATGGATTCCTTTGAGGCATAGGGTTCCTTCACAAAGTGGAAGTGGCTGGATGGTGGGGCTTCACGGCCACCTCCACTGCTGCCCAACACCATTTTTAATAGGGACTTACAAGTTTGTTTGCAATTTCTCAGTCCCACAAGACTGCAGTCCCTATTAAAAATGGCACAGAGAGGCAGCAGAGGTGACGGCAAACAATCCGTGAATTGTTCAATTTGTTTTATTTGTTTAGCAATTGCACTTTTACCATATAGTTTGTCAGAAATATGTCTCATGGGCTCACAAGGGTTTGTTCCCAGGAAAGTGAATTAGGACTGCCATTTTCTAGAATCATGACTGCAACTCCTTCTTGATGTATTTGCATCTGGTTTATAATAAAAAGGGAATTGTAATATTGCTCATTTTATAACATTTTATTAATTTGATTACTCAAAAACTTAACAATGAACATAATATTACTTGTTGTTGATGCCTGCCTTCAAGGCGTTTCTGGCTTATGGGAACTTCAAGGTGAACCTATCACTGGATTTTCGTTTTTGCCTTCCTCTGAGGCAGAGAGAGTGTGACTCGCCCAAGGTCACCATGCTTTAGTGGAGATTCAAACCCTGTTCTCCAAGGATACAGTCCAATACTCAAATCACTTTCACAAAAGCTACCAAAGCTGATAAACTAAGGCCCTTTCTGCCCGTGGGAAAGGAACCGCGCAAAATGGGACTCACCGGACTTCTTCAGCATCCGGCCGAGTCTGTTGGGACGAGCAGCAGTGCGAGCTCGTTGCTTCGCACTACTCCAGCGTCCAAAACGGCGGCTTCCACCAACCGGAGAAGCTCGCCAGCCTAAAGCCCCCCCTCGGCAGATTTGCAGGCATGCACTAGTGCATGCCTGCAAATCTGCACTGGAGTGCGGGGTCGGAGCGACACGGGGTCGCGTGCTCCCTGCTTCGAAAACCTCTTAAAAAAGGTTTTAAAAAGCACGCTGCGTGAACAGTTCCGATTGCTCCAGAGCGGACTGAGGTGCGGAACTCCCAAAAGTGGTCCGCCCCAGTCCACTCCACGGTGCAGAAGACCTCTGTCGGAGGTCGCTCTGCACCATTTTAATAGGCTGGTGTGGAAAGGGTCTAAGACATCAGCTGAGAAAACATTTTCTCAGTTCTGAATTCCTGCCACGCTCACAGAACTTTTGGTGAGGACTAGCTGATGGGTGTTCCCAGGTTCTCATGACTAAGAAAGGGGGAGGTGTGGGAAGGGGTCAAAAGGCTCAAAGTATCAGGTTCAAACTAGATAATACATTTAGTACGATTTTAGGAGAGCTATTTCCTCAAGTGGTGAAAGATCTAACCTGTTTGTCATAATACCTGATTGTCCTCCCCTATATATTTTGCATTTATCATGGTTGTATATGTGTGTGTGCGCGCGTTTGTGGTTGGTCTTTGTAAAGTAAACACAGGCTTAATTTTTATGTCTCATTGCTGAAGTATATTAATCTGGAGGATGTCTAGCTGTGGCCGTAGTGTCACAGCAAAATTTTCACATCTATAGAACATAACACCATTCATACATTTACTGCAGAAAAATCTGCTGTGGAGGGAAAATAGGTTAGTTCTTGGGAGTATTCATTCTTCTTAATGTCTAGTTTGATCTTCAGCCTATAGATGAGGAATCAGTACAGTAACAATACAAAGAATGGAGTATACCAGGGAACTCTAGCTACCCATGTCTACCTCTGTTGTCCTCTAGTGATACAGTGCTATTTCTGTAGGCCTGGTTGCATATTTTTCCAGTTCCAATGCCCAATATGTCTTAACTAGCCATTGTTGCTGGTTTAGGTTACTTGTAAATGTGTTAAAATGTTCTAAATACTTTTGGAGATATAGCCTTTACCTATGTTTTCACCAAGACACATAAAAGGAATTGTACATGAAGAATGCTCCTCAGAACAAGTTTGGCATGAAAATAAATGTGCAGCATATGTATAGGAAACCTCTACACAAGTGTCATAATTTGATCATTAATCTCACACATATGGTACTCTTTCCACACACCCTAGCTAAGGATAATGTGCCGAAGACACTGCTTTGCCAGCTTCCATTCTCTTCCGTAAAGAGTTACTCTCCCTTCAAAACCCAAAGCATTCCTCCTTAAACCAGGACCCTTCAGTTGATTTTGATGATAACTCTTGTCAGCTCCAGAAATTGCTGATGGTGGTTGGTTATGTTGGGAAGTATAGTCCAGTACTTCTGGAGGACACCAAATTGTAGAAGTCCACCATGGAAAGTTCACATATATTCATTCAGGATCTGAGAATCCCAGAGTGGTAATAAAGATATAATACCAGCAGAATCTATTCATGCAGGAAAACAATAAGTTTATGTAAACAAACAAACAAACGAAACCTTCCTACATTTCAGAACACAAGAAACTATCATTGCAATCAATGAAATAAAGACAAGTAACATTGTTTCCTACTCCTAAAACATGTTAACTCAAAATTATGCTCTAGCTGGTACTCTCAGCAGGCACTTTTTTCTCATATTGTATAGAAGATCTGTCATAGGAAGCAATAGTAAAATAATCAACATACATTTATTTATTTGGGCAGATGAACTAAAACAGCAAAGCTAGTTGAAGGAAGGAGTCTGGAAGTAGGATCCTAAAAGCCTTCATGCTATAGCATGAAACTTGGAAAATATGAAAGTGTGTGTGTGTGTATGTGTCTCCAAGTTGCCTGTTGACTTATGGCAACCCCATAAATTTCATAGAGTTTTCTTTGGCAAGGAATACTCAGAAAGTGGTTTTGCCATTTCCTTCCTCTGAAATATGGCCTACAGCACTTGGTATTCATTGGCAATCTCCCATCTAAGCACTCATTAGGGCTTACCCTGCTGACCTTCTAAGATCAGTCAGAATCTGGTGTCTTTCAGGTATTTAGGCCCTAACGTGAAAGGCTAGTGTCCTATTCATGCATTACTGTCATTCCTCCACATTCACTAGCGTTAGTGGCACATAACCCCTGTGAAAGTAGAAAAAACATGAATAACTCTAGCCCCTCCCAAATCATATTTAACACATAAAAAAGTGTGATCACCATATTCAATCCACCATGGATTCCTTTGAGGCATAGGGTTCCTTCACAAGGTGAAAGTGGGTAGCTGGTGGGGCTTATGGCCACCTCCACTGCTGCCCCACACCATTTTTAATAGGGACTTACAAGCCTCGTTTGCAATTTCTCAGTCTCACAAGGCTTCAATCCTTATTAAAAATGGCACAGGGGGGCAGCAGATGTGACAGCAAACTACCCATGAATAATCAAATCTGCAAAAGTGAAACCCAAAAATGTGAAGGGCTTGACTGTCCTTTCATGAAGTTTGCAATCTGAAGCAGAAGTAGGACCCTAGAGTCTTGGCTCCATCTGGTGTTGCATCCTCACATTATCACCACCCTCTGTTGAGTACACTTGTCTGCAAAGACTCTCTTGCATGTCAACATTCACTTCTGTGAATTGCAGACAGACAAGCTGAATGCACTGGAGAATGCTGCTAATATGGGCACACTACAATAGGTTAAGTGCCATGTCATTCCTGCTGTCAACTATGAAGGCTTCACACGTGAGTGAATGTATGAATAATATTATGTTCTCCAGATGTAAAATTTTTCCTGTGACACTGTGACCATGGCTACACATCCTCCAGGTTAATAGAAAGGGTTGAAATAAAAGTCAGCTGTGACTACAACATCTTGCTCCTGCAGGAGGGAAGACGGGGAAAAAAACCCTACAACCTGGATATACTAAAAAGTAAAATTTAGAAATCCCAGACTTCCCAAGTCTTTGAGCTCGATAATGTATAGTCATTCCTACATATTTGTGGGGCAGGAGCACAGGACTCATGCAAAAGTGGAAAAAGTGAATATCTATAGGCCTCCCCAAACCATATTTAAATGTACAGTTGGCCCTCCCCATTCACTAGCGTTAGGGGCACAAAACCCTTGCAAAAGTGAAAAAATTGCAAATATCAATGTGTGTGTGTGTGTGTTTGTGTGTGGGAAGGGGTCCATGACATGGTGGAGAGGGCAGACATCTAGGGTCCAAACTAGGTCAGGAAAAGGACAAGGAAGGGAGCTGTTGGCATGATGGCCCTATGCTTTCTCTCCTTTGTCTGTCTCCTTCCTTGAGTGCGTGGCGATATCTAGAGACGTTTGTAGTGTTGAGAAATTGGGCTGCAAGCCATCTTTATCTGGCTAGACAGTGGCTAGTGGAGGAGGAAGAAGACCAGAGGTGGGTTTCTAAAGGGCTACACAGCCTGATTGGAGCTGCTGAGAGGGAAACTCCGCAGAAAAGAAGTGCTTGAGGTAAAGGGAAGGGGTTGGAGAAACTTGCAAATAATCAAATCCGTGAAAGTCAAACCCACAAGCGCAGAGGGCTAACTGTATACAAAAGTACAGTATGATCCACAGATTCAACCCACTGCAGATTCAAATGTGCAAAACACAATGCATTTGAGTCTACAGTGGGGAACATCCTATCCACCCAGTTCTGCCACTGAGGTGGCATAGTTCCTTTGTAATGTAGAAGTGGGCAGCTGGCGAGGCTTGCCGCCACCTCCACTGCTGCCTTACAAACCTCACGCTACATTTGCAGTCTCTCACTGTCTCTCCCAGTTTCTGAGGGCTTCCAGAGAGACTGCAAATATGAGCTGAGAGTTTTAAGTCCCTATTATAAATAGCATAGGGTAGCAGTGGAAAGAGTGGCAAATAATCCCCAGTAATCAAATCTGTCAATGTTAAACCCATAGATGAGGACTCAACTGTAGAATAACAAGAAAAAAAGGTCCAGAGTATTTGATGTCAAAATGACGTCACTAATACGACATCACTAACTTCCACTCAAAGGCATTAAAATGTACTACAGTAAGGCTGAAATTCTGAACTGAATCACCTAGGAGTGAGGTCTACTGAACTCAGTGGAATGTACTTGTGAGTTTGATTACAAATATTTACATGAAAAATAGCTATTTAAAATATGATCAGAGAAACTGTATGTAGGTATGATAATCCTATAATAAAACTGTTTTGTGGACAGGAAAACTTCCTTCAGTATAATGATTAGTGTGTCAACATATCCTACATTTCTGAGAACAGTCTTTTATTTGAACAACTGTCAGAGAATAGGCCTGTGTTTGCAGGACTGTCTAGTCCAAGTCTGGCTCAAAGAAGAAGAAACATAAGAAACTAGTATATATACCCAGCGTTGCCCAGGATTTTATTTTCTCATAGGTAATACTTTTTAGAAAGGTTTGAGATCCTGCGTCTCTAATTCCCCAAACTGTCTTGTCCAGTAGCTGTAACTTTTCCCCGTATTCCCCAATCCAATCTGTATTCATAGTTATTGACATACAGAGGTTAGGTTCTTGAGGAATACACTGCCCTCCTCCTTGCTGCTAGGCCTCTTCTCCATACAAACCGGCCAGGCCCAAGAGCTCTCTGGCTGAGAATTCTAAAGGCTCCTCCTTAAACTGCAAACCACAGGATTCCATAGAATCTTTTTAAGCAGCTAATCGTATGAGGTCTTTGCCTGACACAGCCAATCATATGGGGTCTTTGCCTGACATAGCCAATCATATAAGGTCTTTGCCTGAAACAGACAGACTTTGACTTTTATATGTTAGAAGAAAGCAGAGGACTTGACTTTGCTCACAATAGTTAGTGCAATTGGGTAGCGTACATTTAAATATGCTCAGAGGTAAACTGGTCATTGTTCTCTGTGGTGAAATATATTGTATTTCTACTTAAATTATAGTGATCAATTGTAATAGCTTTCTACAAATAAATTAGCAACATGTGTGGCTATGTCACATGCAATAAATTATTAATGCTTAAGCGGCCATTGTGGTATAATGGTTTGAGTACTGGAGTAGGATTCTGGGAAGCCAGGGTTCAAATCTCTATTCAGACAAAAAATCCACCAAGGTAACCTTGGCAAGTCACACTAAATCTAAAAGGAAGATAATGATCACCTCCTCTGAAGACATCTTGCCAATAGGCTCACCGTGAGTCAGTGTTGATTTGAAAGCACATAATATGTGGCTACTTTTAGTAATGTTGCCTCTAATGACTGAACACTGTGTCAACAGTTAGTTTACCAAACAGAACCTATATTAATTGCACAAATATCTCAGCCTGGCTTTCTCCAAACAGGTGTCCTCTAGCTGTGCTAGACTATAACATCTATTGGCCATGGTGGCTGGGGTGAGAGTTGTGGGGCAACACATCTGGAACTTGTTGGGTTGGGAAAGGCTGTCTTAGTTTCTCCATTCTTCTTTAGCAAACAGAGTTCTAAAGAATAAGCAGAAATGTTCCTAAAGGAATCATTTTTGTAGCAACTTTTATTTTAAAACACAGCACTGACGCATTAGCAGTGCTGAATGTGTCTTCTCTGAAGTCTGTTCCGATGACTTTAATGAGACTTACACCTGGTTGAGTGAGTATTGGACTGGAAACTTAGCTGATGCCTTTTCTTCTTCTATTATAGGATTTTTTTTTTATTTTTAGAAAATATATTGCTTCTGTTCACAGGTGGAGACCATTTCTTGGCAACATATGTGGAATATGCAAGTTTTACTTCTTCCTTTTTTGCACTTCAGGTTCTTTTGGCTTGTCTTGTGATTGTGGCTCTTGGACTAGGTTTGGGACTTGGACTGAAGAAAACTGTACAAGGTGAGTTTACAACAGCTTCAACATCATATAAGATGGGTGAAAATCTGTTGGGTATATAGAGTATATCTCAAGCCTAGCTCTCACCGAAATGGTAAATCTGGGTGTGGACCAGAACACTTCAGACTACAAGTGCCACTTATGCTTCACCAAAGAAAAGAAAACATGAAGTCTAAAAAGAGTTTTGCACAGGTTGATTTCTATGGATAGATTTTAGAAAAGAGAATTACTGAAGTGTAAATAGACACACAATGTAACTCCGTCCCCATAGTAGGGAAAGAATGTGATCTGATCTTTGTCCCTGCTGTTCAGATGCTAGGTACTGATGGGCAACTTTAAAGCCACACTTTCCCCTTACTACAGCTATTTATCTTTGAAATTAAATGTGGACTGGGCAGCCCTTGAGATTAGCATGCTTTTGAATACAGAATTATTACAGAATTGTCTGTAACGTAGGAGACATGGCCACCCAGATGAATCAAACTGGGCATCAAATTTACATCTTTTAATTATGTTTATTTTTATTTATTATTTAAAATTATTTGTCTGTTTTTCAGAAAGCAATATCATAAAACAGTATGCAAGAATAACACTAAAGAATAACACTAAAATTGTATGATTGATATATCTTGTATCAACTTTTTATTAACTAGGTAAAATTATCTTTTGAGTACAGGGACAGGATTACAAGGACTATTAGTGACAAAGTTAACTTGGATTTTTAGTAATGATCTAATAGTTAAGTACAAATATTTATTAAGAGCTGTACGCAACAACAGTGGGAACCAATTTTTAGTTATTTGTAGTCTTTTTTGTTTATTGTGGTTTTGTTAGATGTTTATAGTCCTGTTAGGTATTTCTTATTTGTACTGTGTCATCATCATCATCATCATCATCATTATTACATGTTTGCACTTTTATGTATTGTTATGTAGTTTGTTTCTTCTTTTTCCTCTCATTTAATAAAAAATGTTTTAATATTAAAAAAAAAAGAATGACTCTAAAACTGATAAAAGAGCAAACAACTTTTGTAAAATATAAAACCCAGAAACAAGAAGTAAGAAGAAGCAGAAGCAAGAAAGTAAATCTTCAGGAGGTGTCTAAGCCATGTAAGAGATTCTGTGTCCTGAATAATGATCTGGAGAGTACAAATGCTATAAGAAAAACAAACTTTATTATAGGTCACTTCTAGACTGGACACAGTATTCTTAATGAGATCTCCATAAATGAGCCTCATGTTTTTACAAATGTATAAGGGAGAAGGTACTCTCTCAGGTTACCTGGTGGAAGACAGAGCTTGGAAGAATTACTTTTCTGGACTACAACTCCCAGAATCCCACTGCCAGCACAGCATATTTCCCAGACTTGTGTAGGGCTTTATATGTTAATAACAAGATCCTGAAAATATGATCTGTGACTAATGGAAAGCAGTTTCAGATTGTGCAGCACTAGGATATATGCAGCTGATTAGGAATCCCGGTGATCTGCTGCTCTGCTGCATTCTGTATCAGCTATTAGTTTAATGAAGGGTTTATAACTGAACCTGGGCCTTTCAACATTACACAATTATAACACTGTTATTCCAGTTTCACTGCCAGGGCTGCCTTCTGTAGAATCCTGGGATTTATAGTTTGGTGAGGCAATGCAGCCATTTAGCTAAGAATGCTAGGGACCCTTCTCTAAACTGCAAATTCCAGGATCCCATTGGTTGGAACCAGGGCAGTTAAAGTGGAATCATAGCGTTATAATTCTGTAGTGTGAAATGGCCACTGGGTGACCTTGGGCAAGCCACATATGCAGCCTAGATGGCAAACCTCCTCTGAAGAAATCTTAGCAAGGAAACCCTATGATAGGGTCACCATAAGTTAAGAGTTGACTTGAAAGCTCATAACAAGCTTAGCAAGCCATATTTTACAACTCAAGCCATTTCTGCACTAGACTGTTATAGCACTATCATTCCACTTTCAACACCCTATGGAATCCTGGGGTTTGCAGTTTTGGGAGGGGCCATCTGCCCCCCCCGAAACTGCAAACCCCAGGATTCCATAGGATGTTGAAAGTGGAATAATAGCACTATAACAGTCTAGTGCGGATGGGTATTCACTTTGAAGGCTATTTACTGCATTATATATGATTAAGGGAAGAATATGATCCTTCACTTGTTCTGTAATTGAATTCTGCCTGGTTTAAAAGATATGATATATAAAAATAGCAAGAAAGAATACTAGGTTGCCCATAGTTCAGAATGATCTGAAATGTTAAATCTCAGTAGGAATATCCTGTCCCTATTCAGAAAACTCATGTTGCCAGAGGCAGAGAGATAAGGCAATAAAGTGCATGAAAAGCCTTCAGGCACATCGCATTTCCATCCAACACTAACTGAAAACCTCATAGTGAAGTACTAATAATAAATAGCAGTCTACGCAAAATAAACATAGAATGTTCTGTTCATAAGACTTTATGCCAAAGTAAATGTGTGGGTGTGTGAGTCAAATAAAATGAAATAATCCTTGAAATGCCAGTGTTCTCACATTACCAAACATTATGGCCAAGAACATCTCATTACTCTTGGGTGAATGAGTCTCCTCTGGATAGAAAAATGGCAGTTCTGAATTCTCAATCTTGATTGATGAAAGACCTTTTAATGTTCTCATATCTTGGGGTTAAAGGTCACATTGTTCTCTCTAGTAGCAAACTCAAGTGGAGAAGACTAGCAGGACTAGAACAAAAATGGAAACCATTGAGAAACAAGACACAGGTTTTCATATGCTCATGGACTTTGTCAGAAATTAAAAAATTAAAACGAATAAAAAACTGCTGAAGAAGAAACCCTGCTCCCTTCCTATCTGGGCTTGCTCAGTAGATATGCAATATTGCATAAGCTAGGAGTGTGTTTATGTGCTGCAAAGAGTGGGATTCAGTATTTTGGCCCTTGCAGTGTGCAACTTAGTTTTCCTGCAGTTGTTGTTGGACTATAACATCCACCATCCCTAGCCCTTACAGCCAATGTTGAGGGCCCATGGGAGCTACAGCCCAGGAGAATCTGGAGAGCTGAGGTTTCCTCAGCTATGATACAGGAGCTATTCATTCTCTCAAAACAGAGTAAAGAACTACATACATACTTGAGACCTGTACCAGTGTGCACATTCCTAAGAGATATGGAAATATTTGTACATATTTGCTTCATAATTAGTTATCTTTGTTTACTTCCAGTGAGCTGTAGATTCAGATGCAATGAGACATTAAGTAAAGCAACTGCCGGCTGTAGCTGTGATGACGAATGTAAAGGACGTAATGCCTGCTGCTGGGATTATGAGGAGACCTGTGTTGTACCAAGTAGGTGTGATTGTCCTACTCAGATGATTTCATTCTAGAATGAACTACACTTCTCAAAAGAGGAAGCAGACAAAGGCCATTTCTGCACTGGACTTTTATAGTGCTATTATTCCACTTTCAACATTCTGTGGAATTCCGGGGTTCGCGGTTTAGAGAGGGGCATTTAGAATTCTCAGCCAGAGAGCTCTTTGGCCTCAGTAAACTACAAACTCCAGAATTCCACAGGGTGTTGAAAGTAGAACAATACTATGACAGCAGAAAGGCCCTAAGTGTAGTAAGGCCCAGAGCCTATAGAACTGCAGCTTCTTCATAGAGAATAGTCTCAAAGTTTGCATGGTTCAGTACAGATAGTCATATTTAAATAAACCAAGATAAGAATAATCCTTTTGCTCATACATAACAGCTGTTTCTCTTTTTGGTGTGCCTGAGAACAATGCTGAACTTTCCAGTTAACCATTGTTTCCCAATAAATCCAAACTGGAGATGATGTTTCCTAACTTCAGAACAAGTTAGAAACTTTTAAATCATGGCTTCAAGTTGGTTTAAGATCACAGCTTGTTCGAAAGCTGGTTCTTTCCAAATCAGGATGAAAGGGGAACCTGGTTACAGAATATTAATATATAAAATAGTAATATGTAAATCCCTGTTTCCAAGTCTATATCATTTTTCAGAATATATCATATAGAATATATGAATATATCATTTAGACCTAAATTTAAGATTTAATGAGACAAAATATCCCTCAGTATGAATGATCACTACCTATGGACTTGGTGCCAAAAAAGCTTTACGCCATATGTGTATTCAACATGTGTGAAATATACACACTCTACTTTTGCCTTTTCACTTGGGAAAATGTTTCTCAAGGTATTCATATTTTTCTACTTGAGACTCTATTCCCAGTAAAAGTTACATTTCCCATCAGAAAAAGTTTCCAGGTGCATACCTTCCATCATTCCTAATTAATATCTATATGCTTTTTTAAAAAATATTAGCTCAGAGTTGGTCTTGCTCTAAAGCACGCTGTGGTGAGACACGAATGCTTGGAAGCTTGTGCTCCTGTTCTGAAGACTGCCTGGAGAACGAAGACTGTTGCACTGACTACAAAAGTGTTTGCAAAGGTAAAGGGAATAAGTGTTCAAGAGGATGTTTTGTTTATTATTAAGCATGTTTCTAGAAAATATTGGCTGAGGCAAGTAAAGGTTATCGTAAGGTTAGTTTGGGAAAATATTAATAGATCAGTGCAGTACAAGTGAGACCTGTAACAAACTACTGCAATATAACCTCTGTTTCTTATGGATGCACTCCTGCTACGTCCCTTTTCAATTGTTTTGAGAGTGCAATTTGGTTCCTTCTGTTATCTTTTTATTTTGTACTTCTACATGCTTGAGAATTCATTCAAGTAAGCTGATAGATATCTGTCTCTTGCTCTCTGCTCCCCAGTGCCATTTTGGCTTCAGTCCTGTCAGGACTAGGCCACTGAGTTTACTATTAGGGAGAGAGATATTCTTCAATACACTGCAGGAGTGGAAAGCATATCATCCTTCAGATATTGGGGGACTGTAATTCCAAGTATCCCCCATGACTGGCTATGCCGGCTAGAACTGCTGGGATTTGCAGTTGAACAACAATGGAAGGCTGTGTGATTCACACCTCTGTCTACTGTGTTCCTGTTTTTAAATGTTTATCCTCACCTGTTTAAAAAGCTGAAGAATCCTGCAGCATGGAAAAGGAATACTTTCACAGTTGTCCCAATCCAGCAATTCCCTACAAACAAAGAAACTTTGATTTATACAAAGAACTCTCCTATTCTAGATGTAGAAACATTTTTTTTTTTGTACACCACAGCCAGTATGATCAGTGGCAATGCCAATTGTGGTATTCTGAGAGATTCTTTCTTAAAATATTTATGCCTTGCTTTATATCAGAAGATCTCAGGCCAAGCTTACAAATAATATTAAAACAACAAATCAAACAGTTTAAATGGCAGAAATAGTTCAAATAAGATAAAACACATTAAACATATCATGAGTATAAAAGATAAAAGATTTAAAAGATAAAAAAATTAAAACAATATGCATCAATATTGAGGATGAATTAATAAGGCCCAAAGCTCTTAACAGCTAAGTTTTTGCTTGACATTTAAATTAAATCAGCCAATCAGTCCTCCATGGGGAAGACATTCCACAGTTGGGGTGCCATAGGTGAGAAGTTCTTTCTCCATGTCCCAGAGTTGTTTATTGATCTCACTGGTGAGATGCAGAAGACCCCCACCCGCACATTAGACCTCAGTCCTTGGACAGGCACATATAGGGAAAGGCACTTTCTCGAGTATGAAGGTCCCAAGCCATTTAGGGCTTTAAAAGCATATTTTTAACCAAAAAAAGAAGTTGCTTTCTAAATTTCTGTCATGTTCCTGAGTGCCTAAATGGAAGGAATTTCTTTGTGAACATGGAACTGCTTCCTACTTGCAAGTGTGTGAGTAAGTCTGATCACATGGAAGGAAGCTCTGTATCAGCCAGTGCATCTGAAGATGATGTGTCTGATCTCCTTCAGAGAAAATATGTAGAGTCTTCATCTGAGGAGGGGAGTTGGGATGAGTGGACCAGCTCTGCCTTGCCCCCTTTCACTAACCTTGTTCTTGTTGTGTGCCGTTAAGGCATTTCCAACTTATGGTGATCCTAAGCAAACCTATCATGATATTTTCTGGTGTGTAGTGTGTGTGTCATGCCCAAGATCACCCAGTGGGTTTCCATGGCCAAGTGGAGAACTGAACCCTGTCTCCAAGTTCATAGTCCAGTGCTCAAACCACCGCCCTTTTCGCACACCGTTTCTAAAGTGAATGGGCCCCTTGAGCGTCGCGTAAATGGGAGGAGTGGTCCATATGATGCACTCCCATTTACACGACGCTCAAGAACCTAAAGTGGACTGCGCATGCACCTTTTCATTTTCGGCTTAAAGCCAAAAATGGTGCACAGTCGCGCAGTGCTCCCGGGGCCTGCGTGCACTTACCTGGTGTGCGGTGCGTCGGGAGCCGGGCCAGTCGCGCTTCCTGCCTCAGCGCTAGCCTGTGATTCCCAGGTTGCGCTGCAATAGAAGGGGCGGGGCGTTCGCGCGACTGGCAAGCCAACTGCGGTGAGGAAGCAGAAGCGAAATGAGCGCCTCGTGCAAGAGGCTGCTCGCGTGACTGCCACCCCCCACCTCTGCGAAAAGGTAAGGTGCGGAAAGGGCGATGCTGGCTTTCAAAAGCACCTGGAGATGCTGGGGAAAGATGTCTTCTTCTATATGTGGAGAGAAACTGACTGCACTGGGAAACTTACTGTATCCCTGGAGGTTCTCCCACCTAATCTACATGTCTGCATTTAAAATTTAAACTTTGTGTTTCTTGCAGGAGAAACACCCTGGCAAAATGAAGAATGTGCCTCTTTAAATGCTGCTCAGTGCCCACCAGGGTAAGGTTTTCATAGTTGGTTAGCTTAACATACAAGTTATAAAGAAGGGTGTTATCTTAATTGTTTTGTGATCCAAAGAGGGACTCTAAACAACAGATTAGAAACTGCTTGATAAGCAGATAAAGTGTGTAAAGGACCACATATGGGGAAAGCCAGTTGGTACTATAGCAGTTCAAGTCAGTGAATGGCTACAGTGACCTTTGAGAGGTTACAGTTTTTTCTTAACAGTGCTGTTAGTTTCTTTTCTCTGTAGAATTGACTCTTCTCTGCTACCATGATAATCTCTTTTCAGCAGCCATCTCTGTTATTAGGCACTTACCTCAGGCAACAACCTTGGTGGGGGTGATCTTGAAAGGGCACCACATAGTTAATTATTTACATTCTTCTTATTACTGCCAAATATATGGAGAGATGCTTGTGGGTTGTTGTTTTCTTTACTGCATGTGCCAAAAATAGCTTGACTTGTCTTGGATAATTTGCATTTTGACACGGATGGGTAGAAGCAAATGCCTTGGACTAGGGCTGTTGTTTTGTGTGTTTTCTGTAGTTATGGATGCTTCCTCTGAATAGTAGGAAGCCATATAATCTCTTCTTTCACTCCATTAAACAATCCATCCTCTAGAACAGAATAGGAAAAGTGCATCTCATAAGTTGTATCCTCTTTTTTTTTTTGGTGGCCCCTCAAGCTCCCCAGGAGACCCTAAAGCTTCTCAAACCTAATTTTGGATGCTTTTCACCCAGAAATAATTTAAAATGCTCCAAGTCACTCCACGCAGTGGCAATTTGTCCTCTCTCACCTCCTGACTCCACATAGAATGTGATATATGTGCCTTCACATCACCTGTGGACTTGTGAAGATCCCATGATTTCCGTAGGGTTTTCTTTGGCAAAGTATACTCAGAGGTGGTTTGCTGTTGCCTTCAACTGAAATGTAGCCCACAACACCTGGTATTCCTTAGGGTCTCTCATCCAAGTACTAACCAGGCTCAACCTTGCTTAGCTTCCAAGATCAGATGGGATGTGGTGCCTTCAGGGCATTCAGGTGCCTCCAGACTCCTTAACCCACCTTGAAGAAGGCTAAAAGCCAGACCAAAGCTTAAGTGGAAATGAAGTGATGCCTCTTTCAGTTTGCTGAAAACATCAATGACTCATTTGCCCACCCTTCATTTGCCCATGTCTGCATTCTATTAATGCATAATATCAAATCTGAGGAAAGGAAAATGATAAACAATTATTCTATTCTCAGCTCAGGAACAAGCTCTGGGCAGTTTACATGGTTCCCTACCTCATTCTTTTATTGTGGCAACAACCTAGTGAGATAGGTTAGCTTATGATGAAATACTGGCCAAAGATCATCTAGCTGTGTAGGCATCTGAAGTAGGACTTGCTTGGGTCTTTGCTGTGATAAACCTGAACAGCCTTTCCATGTTCCAGACTATATATCAGTTCATTTTTTTTTAATTTCTGAAAGATACTCTGAAAATTGATTTCCCGTTATTTCTTCCAAAGACTGTATGTGACACCATAGCCAAACATTTTCTATGGTATTTCCATGATGCTGCAACATTTCATGGTGCTTCTTGGTTTGGAAACTTGTAGAGGAAAAAGTGGGTAGAGGAGAAGTTGCAGCAGTAAAGTAATGGGCCAAGAAAGGATTAAGCAGTCCATCTCTCCCTCCCTCCCACTGTTTCCTTATTCCAAATTGTTCTTGCTGAAGCTATTTTTGCTTAGAAGGATTTGGCAGGGTCATGTACAAATGTTTGCATGTAATGCATGGTTTGAGCCTAAAACAGAATAACAGTTTGGTCTGAAGGGCCTTATTTTGGGGGAAGCGCAAATAGGACTGCAGCTTAAAAGGGCTATCCTAATTCAAGGATATGCCAGTTGTTGGATATGAGGCTTAAGCACAATCTCCTTCTCAGACTCCCACCTGCCATCAGCAGAACACTTTTATTCCAGCTGATCTCAGAAAGTTGCCACTAGAGCCATCTGCTGGGAAAACTGCTCTGCTCTCTAACATCTTCCAGAAGAGGAGCTGAGAAGGAGCGGGATAAGGGAACAGCTGAGTGATGCAGGCCCAAGTGTCCCTCCCAAGAATGCAGCAACTATGCTTGCACAGAGTTAGGCCAGCGTGAGCATACTCTTAAATAAATTTAGGCACCCTTAGGCTAAGAAGAATTTGACTTCAGCAGAGCTATGGTTCGACTAGCATCAAGTGATCTAGCCCTTGGCTATTTTGGTTAGAATAGGATTCTTATATTCTACTCCAAACAACATTCTACTCCATACACACAAGCATGGAAAAATAACACTATTTAAGTCTGTAATTTTTATTGTCAGCTTTTGTGATGGTGAGAGAAGTTAAATGTGGTTCAAAAGAAAACTCATCATAGAATCCAGAAAAAATAAACAGAGAGACAGGCAGAAACTTTGAAAAATACATATTTCTAAAAATCATGATGTTTAAATTTTAAAGGTACATATGCTATCCATGTGTGTGTTTTCAGGGTTTATTTAGCTGAATTATTGCCCCTTAACCAGAGGTCGCAATCCAGTGATCACACTTTACATTGTGACCCAACTTGTAATTATAGCTTTTAAATAGGTTAATGAATTATGAAAAGATAGAAAAGTAGAAGTTTATGTGTTGTAATCTAACTTGTAAAGAGATTGCTTATCTTTCTGGATTATAATCATTTATGATATAAAAGTGCTGATTTCTCATCTGTTACACTGCACGCATTTAAATCATCTGAATATACCACTTCTTTAGATATGTTGTGATTTTTGTAAGTTAACTAGCATATATACCTGGCATTGCCCATGATTTTATGTTCTCATAGGTAATACTTGTTAGAAATACCTTAGTAATTATCTTATCTTACCTTAGGAACTAGATGTGGTTGAGATACACAGATTTGAGATCCTATGTCTCTAATTCCCCACACTGTCTTCTCTAGTACCTGTAACTTTTCCCCATATTTCCGAATTCAATCTGTATTCAGAATTATTAACATACAGAAGTTGGTTTCCTGAGGAAATACACTATCTTCCTCTTTGCTGCTAGGCCTCGTCTCCATAGCAACCAGCCTATTCTCTGCCCGAGAATTCTAAAGACCCCTCCCTAAACTGCAAATCCCAGGATACTATAGAATCTTCTTAGGCAGCCAATCATATGAGGTCTTCATCAGACACAGCCAATCATATCATTTGCCTCATACAGCCAATCATATGAGGTCTTCACCTGGTACACACAAACAAACTTTGACTTTTATATATTATATAAACACTAATGCCATTCAGTAATTTATACTACAGTTAACATCTTTATTAGTTTGACTCAAAAGATGTAAAATTCTCTATGAAAGTTTTGAAAACCTTACTTTAAAAAAAAAAAAGTAAAAAAAGATGGTTTTAAAAACCCTCCAGCCTTGTTGATACAGGGGCCTGCTGAGGAATTTATGACTCTTTCTGCTAAGAGGCCTGTTTGCTTTGAACTGGACAGAGACGAGTTTTCAGGGACAAATACTTTCTCAAATGGAGAACAACTTTTATTGCACTTCCTTTATTGTCTTGATTGTTTCCAGTGAACTCAGGACCACAGGACATGGTCTGATAGCCCGCAGATCCTTTTTCTTCATTACCGCAACGCAATACAGAGATGATCTAACTCTAAACAATGTCACTTTCTTCTCACTCAGTCTCTCAGTCCCTGCATGCTTTTAAAGCCATCTTTATTATCTTTGCTTCTGAAAGTTTGCACAAAGAATTCTGTGCCTTTTTGGTTGGCTCATCAAGATGTTGCCACAATAAGGATTTGGGAATTTATCCTATGGTCAACATGGCTGTCAGACATACTAACACTAATCTACTAATCATAAAATCATACAGCTGGTAGGGACCACAACAGCCATCTAGTTCAGCCCCCTGCCATGCAGGAATACACAACTGAAGCACTCCTGAAAGATGCCCATCCAGTCTTTGGCCATTTCCACACTACACTGTTATAGTGCTATGATTCCACTTTCAACATCCTGTGGAATTCTGGGGTTTGTCGTTTACTGAGGCCAAAGTGCTCTCTGGCTGGGAATTCTAAAGGCCCCTCCCTAAACTACAAACCCCAGGATTCCATAGGATGTTGAAAGTGGAACAACAGCACTGTAACTGTGTAGTGTGGAAATGGCCTTTGTTTAAAAAGCACTGAAGGAGGAAAGTCAACCACCCTTCAAGGCAATCAATTCAATGGTTGAATAGCTGTTGTAGTAAAGAAGTTCTTCCAATATTTAGGTGGCATCTTTTTTCTTGAAATTTGAATCCACCGGTTCATGTTCTAGCCTCTGAAACAGCAGTAAACAAACCTGCTCCATCATTAGATGTTTAAAGAGGGTTATTATGTCAACTCTCCATCTTCTCTTCTCCAAGTTAATCATACATAGATCCTTCAGTTGTTCCACACAGGACATAGTTTCCAGGCCTGTGATCTCTGTGATCTTCTTGATCACCCAATTCAGGACACATTCCAGCTTGTCAAAATCCTTCCTGAACTATGGTGCCCAGAATTGGACATATTATTCCAGGTGAGGGTTGACCAAAAAGCAAAATAGACTGGCAATATCACTTCCCTTGATCTGGATGCTACACCCTTGCTGATTGCATTGCCTTTTTGGCCACCACACCACACTGTTGACTCATGCTTACCTTGGGCCCTTTTCACACGCGGGCGGGGAAACGGGGGAAAACCACGCTAAAATGTGGGCTTACCTCATTCCATCGCCACGCGGAGCAGAGCATTTCGCTGCTCTACACGGAGCAGTGTCCCACGGCGTCCTTGGCGCCTGGCAGTGCTCAAAATGGCAGATTTTGACTGGTGGATCCTCTCCACCAATCGGAGAAGCTCGCCAGCCAGAAATCCCGCCCCCTTCCCAGTCTTCAGGGACGCCCTTTCAAGCGTCCGTAAATCCATACGGGCGCTGCGACGGGGCTGCACGGGGCTGGATGCCCCTTGCCTTTGAAAAACCACATAAAATGTGGTTTTTCAAAAGCACGCGGCACCGCCACTTGCGGGTGCCCGACCGCGGATTGGTGTGTGGAATTACTCGAGAGTAATCCACCCCAATTCGCGTAACGGTGTAGACGACCTCCGTGGAGGTAGATCTACACCGTTTTTTTAGCCCCATGTGGACAGGGCCTTGGTCTACTAAGACCATTTCCGCACTACAGTGTTAAAGTGCTGCTATTCCACTATCAAGTTCTTGTGGAATTCTGGGGTTTGTACTTAAGGGAAGGGCACTTTGAATTCTCAGCCAAAGAGCTCTTTGGTCTCAGTAAACTACAAACCCCAGAATTCCACAGGGCATTGAAAGTGGAATAGCAGCAGTTTAACACTGTAGTGCGGAAATGGCCTAAGACTCCCAGATTCTTTTTATGTAGTGTTGTCAAGCCAGGTTGCACCATCTTATATTGGTGCATTTCATTTTTCCTGTCTAGATGTACTACTTTATATTTATCCCTGTTGAAATACATTTTGTTCCTTTTGGTTCAACTCTCCAATCTGTCAATGCCATTTTAAATTCTGAGCTTACCCTATGGCATATCAGCTACCACTTCCCACTTAATGTCATCTGCAAATTTAATAAGCATGCTTTCTAATCTGTCATTCAAGTCACTTATAAAGATGTAGGATAACAGTGGACCCAGGACAAAACCTTGAGGCATCACTAGTCACTTCTTTCTAGGATGAAGAACAACAATTGGCAAATACTCTTTGGGTTAAGTCTGCTAGCCAATTACAAATCCACCTAGAAGTAACACTATCTAGTCACACTTCATCAGCTTGTCTATACTAATTTCCTCAGGGACCAAACACTCTACATCCACTGTAGTCTCCTGCTCTTGCAAATTTGTAATGTTGGTTTGACATAGCTTGTTTTTGAGAAACCCACTTACTAGCTCATTAGTCATTGTAATACCTACTTATTCCTACCTAACTCCTGATTGGACTGCCCATAAGCCACATGAAACCTTAACAATCTACTTAGGAACACAACAGGCTTTTTTTGTAACACAAGAATGACTATTTTGGTTTTTTAAACAACGTAACACATAATGGAGATGAATTACTTTTAAAAGGTACCCTCCCAAACTCAGCTTTTAGGTTTTGTTTATCCTATAATAGGTTGTGTTTTCTCCCAGCTCACTTTTGGATAGTTCTCAGTGAGAGAGATCTTACATCACCTGAGTCACAAAATGTTGTCTTGTGTGATGTTTATTTTTAGGTTTGATCAGTCGCCCCTTATTCTTTTTTCCATGGATGGCTTCAGGGCAGAATACTTGGAAACCTGGAGTGCTTTACTGCCAAACCTTGAAAAACTCAGTAAGTAATCTTATTCCTTTAACATGGGGTCAGAATCACAAACCC
Organism: Ctenosaura bakeri; assembly: GCA_948474755.1. NCBI lineage: Eukaryota > Metazoa > Chordata > Lepidosauria > Squamata > Iguanidae > Ctenosaura > Ctenosaura bakeri. Next base: position 43,155 of record CAOLHI010005434.1, read on the forward strand.
TTCTAGAAGTTGCTAAGCTGCAACTCCCAGAATTCCTTACTATTAGCTATGCTAAGTAGGGATTCTGAGACTTGCAGTCCAGCAACATCTGAATGACTGCATAAGTCCCATCCCTGCTATAACATTTTAAGATGAATCATAAGCTTATAATCAAGAACCTTGAGACTGCTTGCAAATAACTGTTAGCCAAGCTCAGAGGTTAGAGGGAGCAAAAGGACAGACTAGACCTAGTTAGATCCCCTTCCCCCATTGATGCTTTTCAGTGCAAAGGAGGTAGTTCTGAAGAAAGATGCTGAAATCTTCCCCCTCTTGATCTTTTTAAGGCCATTTCTGCACTAGATTGTTATAGCGCTATTATCCCACTTTCAACATCCTGTGGAATCCTGGGGTTTGCAGTTTCAGAAGGGGCCAGAGGCCCCTCCCAAAACTGCAAACCCCAGGATTCCATAGGATGTTGTAAGTAGGATAATAGCGCTATAACAGTCTAGGGCGGAAATGGACTTAGATGCCCATCTTCAGCAGAAGTTACAGAACCAAGCAGAGGTATCCCATCTTGAGCTGCAAGTCTACAATAAGGCTCCCCAAGCTCTTCCCTGTGTGGTTGGTTTTGGGAATGGTTGCTGACACAGTGACTCTTCTGTCAAAACCAAGAACAAACCCCAGGACCAATCTTTCCTCTACCACAGGCTTTAAACTGCACAGAGCATTGTCTTTTTCAGTTTTAAAAGAACCTGTGGATGAAAAGAGGCTTATCCAAAGGTGCACATCCTGTAAACTAGATTAAGAAACTCTTAGCCCTCCAGGGGATTTTTAAAAAATTTCATCCCCGATCAGGTCCATCCAGTATGGACATGCGCTTGTGGGAAATGAAATCCAAAACAGTTGGAGGGCTGTTGCTCTTTTTCTTTTTTGCTCATTTTCTTCTCCCACTTTGAAGACAAATGAGAGGTGGCTTGTTGCTTCCCTTTACTTTAGCCATGGCCAATGGTAGTAGAAATTTATGTGCAACATTTGGTAGCAATGACCAAATTTATGTGAAACATTTGGTAGCAATGACCAAATTTATGTGCAACATTTGGTAGCAATGACCAAATGCTGCACAAAATGCAATCTGCAGCTCTCTATGGATTTGAATATTTACCATTATTCATTATTTCTTGGTAACAGGTGGGGGGGATTCCCCACTCATGAAAAACCAAGTCAAGTAAAATAACAAAAAATAACAAAGAATTTTGCACAGTTTTCAGCTCATATTTGCACATCCTGAAATCTTTTGGGAAATTATTCTATGCGGAAACACATATCTTGGTACAAAATCATTGGGATTTTGTGCAAAGAACATGATTTTTGCACACACAAGAAAATCTACATGGGATCCGGGAAACAGTGTTCCAGAAACATCTTTTTGCGTGTGTGAAAACTGGTGTCATTTGTGCGTAAGTATTTTTGTACAAAATGTGTATCCTTGTGTGTGAAAATTGTGAGTAGTGAGCAAAAATGGTTAAAAAAGAATTTCTGGGAATGTGGATTTTTACACACACATTACACACACACACACACACACACACAACCATCCAGAAAAGCACTGTTTTTTGCACAAAGCCACACACACACACACATATGGAAATCACGCTTTTTGCACAACTCAATTTTTAGTGAAAAACTCAACTATTTTTATGCAAAGCCCCATGTGTTTTTCTGCACAGAATAATCTTCTGAAACATTTCAGGATGTGTGACTGCTGGGAGAAAGCTGCACAGAAACATTAACTTTCTCCTGCAGCGGAGAGAATACAGAAAAACAAACCAGCTGAGGATTTTCATTTTTAGTTGTAAGTCCTTTCAAAACTGCAGATGTTTCCTGTGTAACCTTTGGGGACATCTCCCATAGTCTTTAGGGCCCAATTCTATCTTTCCCTCTCCTTTTCTTTCTCTCTCTTCTGCCAGCTTTTTATGCCTGATGTTTCTGTAGCCAACTTAACAGGAGCAAAAATTTGTGGAGAATTTTGAAAAGCACCATTTTAAAACTATTTGTGTGTTTCATCAAAAATACTAATTAATGCCCTGGTTGTAGTTTTATAACTATTAAGCTTATTCTATTACAGAAAAATGTGGGACATATTCAAAGTACATGAGAGCTGTTTATCCAACCAAAACTTTCACAAATCATTATACGATAGTAACAGTGAGTAGTTTTTCTGTTTATCAACAACACTATCTTTTTTTATCATTACTAAGTTTGCTATTGCTATTATTAGAAATATTTGATGGTCTTTCTTTCCTTGATTTCCCACCTTTGTACCATTAAATGAACAAATTAAGAAGAAAAAAATACAATATCTGCTCCAATCTAATAGCATTCTTTCAAGAAATAGCAACAAATCAGGAATAGCTATATCACCAGCTACTTCATTATTTGTCTTTACTACTACAGTTATTTGCTGCTACTACTCCTACTTCTACTACTACTGCTTTAGGTGGTTGCCAGGTGAACAGAAAGGAGTGACAGTATCAGTCTTACTGGGATTTCATTTCAAAATCTTGTTTGGTAAGAAAGGTTGGTAGAAATATATTTTCCCAAGAGTATACCAGGAAGTGTGGATATCATCTGAGGAAGCTGCCAAGTTAAGGGCCATTTCCACACTACGCTGTTACAGTGCTATTATTCTAGTTTCAATATCCTGTGGAATTCTGGGGTTTGTAGTTTACTGAAACTGAGAATCCAAATGTTCCTCCCTAAACTGAAAACCCCAGGATTCCACAGGCTGTTGAAAGTAGAATAATAGCACCCTAACAGTGTAGTGCAGAAATGGCCAAGGTTTCTTTTAAAGCTAAAGATTTTTTTTAAAATCTTGATTGTATCATGGAGTTCTTAAAGTTGCAGTCCTGTGACTTCAGGAACACCTTGTGCTCCATCGCTGGAAGGAGAAGATCTCTCCCTCTAAGGCATTAATTGAAGCTTTGATCTTAGAAGGGAAGATTAGACACTCCCTCCTAGTCCCTCTGGCAGTTTGTGTGGTAACCTCTTCCCCCAAGCTTGGAACTCTGACCTCAGAAAGTGGGGACAGGAACTGCTGCAGAGATATAGTGGTGAGGGGGGGAAAGAAAAGATGTGGATACATTGGGCCTGTAGTCTTCTCAGGCCCCAACCACTCCTACAAAGCTACAGGTGTAGTTTTAGATCAGCACTAGAGCTGGTCTAGTTCTTTTCATCTTCACTGCTTGGAAAGGGTTTTTCAACAGTCTCGTGAAAGGGGAAAAGGCTAAAAATTGGCTCCACATTTGCTTGTATTCTGCTAGCAAAAGTCCAGTAGATGAGCCTCTGGGATAGAAGCACTCCATCTAGGACCTCCTCCCTAAGTGAGGGAACTGCCTCTGAAAATTTCACTAAATTTTCTCCCCTACTCTGTCATGGGTGATGGTCTTCACTTTGACAAAACCTTGCTCTAAAATGCCAAAAAAGACTGCTAATTAGAGGACTAAAGCAGTAACATAAAGTAACTGTGTATCGTATAGGAATGGATGCCTGTCACAATTTCCTTTCTTGTCTGTGATAAAACCACTCTATTTCTACAGTTGTATCTTATATCCTATAAGTTGGCTTATTGGGAATATCTTCCATTGAACTCAGAGATTTATGAGTGAATATTCTTAAGGTCACACAGTTAAACTCTCTTTGCCAACTGATAGTGAAGAGGAAATAAGTAGGGAAAGGCCTTCAGGTATCAGGTATAATGGTATAGTGGTATGTTCTGAAGAACTTACCATGGCTGGTCCTATAGGCTTAACCCAAGTAGAATCCAAAAAATGAAGGCAGAAATAACTCAAGGAGAACCCCAACTTGCAGGCAGCCCTGTTAATCTATATCAACAAATAATTTCTAGCAGTTTTCATTTTTTTTGTAAAGTTAGCAGCTCTCAATTGCTCATCTAGGATCAAGGCAGCTACAGAAACAGCTCAGAGCAGTATCTTGAATGGATGTGTTGATTACAGATGAGTTGGCACTGGGAGATATGAGCTGGTTATTAGTTATAGTAATTATAGTAAAAGTTAGTTCCTTACTTTATTATAAGATATGGATGTGGGGCAGAAATCTAAATATGACTTCTTATATTTTGAGCAGTATTAACATATATAATGATTCAAGTCAACATAGCATTGAATGTTACAAGTCCTACAGTGCACATTTACTTTAAGGTTAGTACAAGGGTTTCACTTTAACTCAGTGTGTGTCCTTTCTCCCATGTACAGGGTTTATATGCAGAATCCCATGGCATCATTGACAACAATATGTATGATGTAAATTTAAACCAGAACTTCTCACTTTCTGGGACTTCCAAGTCAAATCCTGCCTGGTGGGGCGGACAGCCTGTATGTAGTCTAAAGATATACTTCTTGCTTTAGATGTGGATAAGATCTGTGCATGAAAAAAATGTAATTTCCCTCATCCCATCTAGTTTGGCTCACAAAAAGGACATTTGGCCACTGAATACTGTTAGTATGGGTGGATGAAGTTGGAAATATAACACTGAATAGCTGCATCACACAGGTTTTTATGAAATGGCTTCATGTCCTTCATCATTTCACAGATGAAAACTGAGACACACGTGGCCAAACAGCACTGAAGTGTGGTCAAGATGGCAAAAGTTATTAATAACAGACAAGGAACAACAGAGGAACAACAGACAAGCTAGGAGTGACTGCTGCAGTTTGCTTTTGCCTAAGCCTACTGCCTACCTTCTCTCCTCTCCCCCCTGCTAAGTTAATTGAATACAAACTACTTTTTTGGACTTAGTTTGCAGCAACTGAAAGAACTGGAGGACAGGAAGGAGGAGAAAGATACTAGGACATTTTAAAAGTAGCAGGAAAAGTGGAACAACAGAGGGTTAATCAAGGCTGTTCCTGCCAAATCAGGATGGTTGAAAAGTTTGTGCCTTCATATAAATGAAGGGCCAGGATTTCAGCAACAGTATTGCTAAAGATCTGCAACCACTGTTAACTGATCTCTGGTACTAGTAGTTAAGATTGGGGGGCATAAAGTTACCCATTTAGGGCACTGTTATGCATAGGCCAGACTTATCCTTTAGCTGCAAGAGCTAAAATAATTGAGTGAATCAACTCCATGAACACTTATAGTGTATTTGTTAATCTTTAACTTTTTATGCCTCATTTAGCATTTTCTAGCGCAAACAGAGGACAGAAAACATATTTCTTAATACTGAAGCAAGCCAAAACTCAATCCAAACTGTAGAGTAAAAGCATAAAACAGAGTGAACAGCCCCACAAGGGGGACTCCCACAGAATCATGGAAGGATTAGAAGCAATTCTGTATCTAGCCTCTGCTACCTCTATTAAATATAAAATGGGCCTTGGCCAACGTCCAAATGTCTAAGAGTTAGGGTTTCACCAATAAAAAGGCCTTGCTCTTTTTTGTTATTAACCTGAATTGATTATGTCAAGCAATATGCCATTAAGACCTCAGGGATTAGAGGGTATATGTGTGCTGAATATCTTCAAATGCTGAGTCTGAGTGTGATTCTTGCAGATCTGGCATACAGCAATGTATCAAGGTTTGAAAGCTGCCACCTACTTTTGGCCTGGATCTGATGTAAAAATCAATGGAACATACCCTAACATGTATATGGTTTATAATGGGTAAGCTGAATATGAAGCCTTTCTTTCAAAAATAACTTATATCTGTGCTATGATTGGATACAGATTATTGTACCTGAATATAACTACTGGAATATCATTTTTAATTAGTAATATTTCTGAAATGCAGAACTTTGTATTACATTTCTGGAATGATGATATTGAACTAGAGTGTCATTCACTTTGTAATTACATAACCTTTCAACTATCCTGATTTGGCAGGGGCAGTTTTAATTAATCCTCTATTGTTCCACTTTTCAGCAGCTTTTAACATGTCTCAGGACTCTTCTGCACTACACAATTATCGCACTATAATTCCACTTTAACTACCATGGCTGCCTCCTATGGAATCCTGGGGTTTGTAGTCTTGGGAGGTACTGGAGCTCTCTGGCTGAGAATTCTCAATATCCCCCCTAAACTGCAAAACCCATTATACCATAGAACAAAACCATGGAGGTTAAAGTGGAATCATGGTGCAATAGATATGTGCTGTGGAAAGGCCCTCAGTCTTTCTCTCCTTTTCCCATTTTCCCACTGTTTTCAGCTTACTTCAATTGTGCCAACTGAGTTCAAAGTGCAAAAATAATTTCCACTCAATTAACTCTGGGGAAGGGGACAGACTCCTGCAAAAGCAAACTACTAAAGCTTCCCATAACTTGGGTGTTGCCATTTTCATCTGTAAAATGTTGGAGGGAATGTAATTATTACCAAATACTACACCAACAGATTGTTGAAGGGTTGCTCTTCTAGCATACAGCTTCCTGAATCCCCCAACTAGCGTGGACATGCTACGTAGATTAATTTTTCATCTACATTGAAATACATATCTGCCTATGCTAGAAATACTAACACTAACCTTAATATTAAATAACATATCGCAGAATTATTTTCTTGATAATGTTTTTATTGGAAAGGATTTTCAGTATTTGCAAGGAAAATGAATAACACAAAAATGAAATGAAATGAAATGATAGAAATGATACAGAGTAAATGTATCACAATCAGACTCAGCAGAGCAATCCAATGTATGCTTTTGCAGAAGTAAATCCCACTATATTAAATGGGCCTCACAGTTAAATGTGCTTGTGATTTCAGTATTATTTTGTCTACATTGTAGGATAAATTCTAATTTACCTACATTGAGCAGAATAGCATTTATGCAGAAACAAAACATCTATTAGCTCACTTTTTACAGTGAGATGAATGAGCACCAATACAAGAGTTAAAAATCATCTTCCTCTATATAGAAACAAATGTATTAATCTGCCCATAAAACCAAAGTCTGTTGTCTATAACATTGTTCTATTGTACTAAATATTTTTTCTGATGCCTAAATGTTAATTTTGTTTCTTGTAGTAAGATTGCATATGAAGCAAGAGTTTCACAACTGCTGAAATGGCTTGATCTCCCCAAGTCTGAGAGGTAATTGCCAAGGAAACTTTTGAAATCAGGCTCAGAGTGCTGCTTCTGCTTTTATGAGATGCTTATCAAGTCCAGTCATTGCTTACCGAAAGCTGAAAAGTGCTGTTCCCCCTGTTTTCTATTTTTTTCCCCTCCTTGCTTTATCTCTCGGTCTGACCTCTGATGTTCACCTGCCTTCCTTTAGGAATATACCTGCTCCTTTCTTAAGCCAGTGTGGTATAGTAGTTTGAGCATTAGGCTGAGACTCTGGAGACCAGAGTCTGAACCCTTGTTCAACCATGGAAATCCACTGGATGAATTTGATCGAGTAACACTTTTTTGACCTCAGAGGAAGGCAAAGGCAGTCTCCCCTTTAAACAAATCTTGCCAAGAAAACTTCATGATTGTGTGGCTCTAAGCCGGAAGCAATTTGAAGGCACACAAAAACAACACGTTTTTGCAAATGTCTCTTTACGTTTACTGAATCTCTGATTCATACTGAATCTCTGAATCTTTCATCTTGATTGGTTCTTCTTTTGTATTTTTGGTTCCTCTTTTGTTTTCAGATACGTTCAGGGTAGAAGTTACACTTTATGGGAAATACATAAGTCAGCTGTTGAACCTGTCCTTGATAAGGGCAGAATATTATTCTGCTAAGCATAGGAAGCTAGCTGTGTCCTCAGACCTACAGCATGCTTTTCGTATTCTGATTCATACTAGATAGGACAGGGCTGTATCTGACCCAGTTACCTGTAAAGGAAGAATGGTGAGTATGGGTATAAAATATTTTTTTCCAGTGGGCTCTGGGGCAGGACATGCCCTCAGTTTCCAGGTCTCAAGGGCATGGGCTTTGGTTGGTTATTAGGTTGGTTATTAGGATTGACTGTGTTTACTAACAGAGTGAAGGATAACAAATCTCATGTAGCAATAAAACCTCCAAAAACAGAACAGAACTAGGACTACATCAAACTTTCCTATGTGTTCCAATTGTCCTGATTTGATAGTCCTGGTTAATCGTCTGTCATCCCATTTTTCAACTACTTTTAAGATGTCCCAAATCCAGCATGCTATAGTGGTTTGACCATTGGACTATGACTGTGGACACCAGGGTTTGATTTCCTGTTCAGCCATGGAAACCACCTGGGTGACCTTGGGTGTGTCAGGCACCCTAAGCCCCGGAAAACACCATGATAGGTTCATGTTAGGGTCGCTATAAATCAGAAATGACTTGGAGGCACACCACAACAAGAAGTTTCTCCTCTCCCCATATCCACCCTTTCTCCTCAGGCTACTTCAGTTGCTACCAACTGAGTTCAAAGTCCAAAAGTCGTTTGCACTCAATGAACTTTGCCAGTGGGGGGAGAGGAGAAGAGGGGCCACAGTCCTGCCCTCTGCAGTACATTCAGGCAAAAGCAAACTGCAGCAGCCACTTCTAGCTTGTCTGCTGTTCCTCATTAATAACTTTTGCCATCTTGACCACACTCTGATGTTGCTTGGCCACATGCGTCCCAGTTTTCATCAATAGAATATTGTAAGTTATGCTTTCCCCATAGCACCAAACCAATCTGTTGATGTATCAGTAGGGGGACTGGGCTATTTGTTTACAGTCCTTTAGAGAGCTCAAACCTTTTATCATAGTGGGGTTTACATGAAGAGGATATGCAGATCATCTCTCTCTCTCTCCAGGCCTTTTTGCACAGCATTTCCAATGTGAAAGGGCCCCTTGAGCATCGCGTAAATGTGAGGAGCGGTCCACACGAAGCACTCAAATTTGCGCAATGCTTAAGGGCCTGATGCGGACCATGCACACATTTTTTCATTTTCGGTTTGAAGCCGAAAATGCTGCACAGTCGTGCATCGCTCCAGGGCCCTGTACACACTTACCTTGGAGCCTCGGGAGCTGGGCTGGTTGTGGTTCCTGTCCAGTGCAGCCTGGAAAGGTCTCAGGCTGCACTGTGAAAGGAAGAGGCAGGGCTCTCGCATGAGCAGGAAGCTCATGTGGAACCGAAGCACCCTGGATGTGAGAGCCTTCCTCTGGAGGCTGCTCGCGCGAGCCCCACACCCCAGCACCGCAAAAGGGTAAAGTGCGAAAAGGCTGTCTGTCCCATGTTTATCCTTATGTTGCTTTACTGTGGAGCCATTCTCTGTCAGTCTGGCTCACTTCACGTACTGAAGCCAGAGTAAGAGAAAATTCTTTAAGCAGCAGAACACAGCAAAGTAAGAGTGGGGAGATGTTTGCTGTCTTTCCTGATGGCCTTTAACTGAAAAGGCAGATGTTCCATACTGGGTCCTTTAACAGTACACAGACTGATTCTAGTTTAACTGCCATGGCTGCATCCTATGGAATCCCGGGATTTGTAATTTGATGAGGCACTAGACCAGCTCTCCAGCTGAAAATTCTAAATCCCCCATCCCCATAAGCTACAAAGCCCAGTATTCCATGAGCTGTTGCTACAGCAGTTAAACTGGAATCATAGTGTTATAATTGCATACGATGAAAGGGTACAAAGTAAACAGGGCAGATGGATACAGGAACAGCTTTTCATCATACCTTGTTTTGCTCTTAATGTGGCTACTTTCGTAGAAGATGAATCTAGAAATACTTCTGGAGCTTTCCAGTGCTGTTGGCTATAAGATAATGCAATCATTATTTACAATAGGCCTCTCTATGTGTTTTGACACCACTTAAAGTAAATGCAAGAGCATAAGGAGAATAATAGAATTATAGAGCTGGAAGATACCGCATGGGCCATCTAGTCCAATCCCCTACTGTGCAGGAGTACACAATCAAAGCACTCCCAACTGGTGGCCATCCAGTGTCTGTTTAATAACCTCCAAAGAAGGAGACTCAACCATACTACAGGGCAGTGTATTCCATTGTTGAACTGCCATTACTGTCAGGAAGTACTTCCTAATGTTTAGGTGGAGTTTCTTTTCTTGTGGTTTGAAGCCATTACTCCATGTCCTAGTCTCTGGAGTAGCAGAAAACAAGCTTGCTCCGTCCTCCATATGACATCCCTTCAAATATTTAAACATAGTTATCATGTCATCTCTTAACCTTTTCTTCTCTAGGCTAAACATACCCAAGCTCCCTAAGCCACTCTTCATAGGCCATGATTTCCAGTTCTTTTACCATTCTGATTGCCCTCCTCAGGACACATTCCAGTTTGTCAGTATCCTTCCAGATATCATCCTTTACTTACGTCTTTCTACACATGGAGAGGATGAGTTTCTGAAAAGTGAAGGGTCTTCTGTGTTGAATTTGTCCAGATTGCACTGACAGCTTCAACAAACAGAGGAAGCCCTCTGCTCCAGAAGGTTGCTCTCCTGCTGGTATCTACTCTTTTTGAAAAACAGAACCTAAACAGCAAATTTTATGTGAGAATGTGCATTTTTGCAGCTTCCTTTGCATGATGGCTGGTGGGGTTGTCCTTTCATGTGCTTATAATACTCTTTCATTTTGAACTGTAGGGCCGATTTCTATACGTTGTATATTGAGGAACCTGACTCAGCTGGACACTCGTTTGGACCAGTTAGTGGAGGAGTAAGACTTTCTTTTTGTTTTGTTTAATTGTACTTATTATTTATTTATTTACATTGTGTTATAATTACTGTATATGATATATTTTATTTTAAGGTGGATTTACACAGAACACCTATCTTGCTGGCTGTGTTATCTGGTAAAAAGAGGAGCACTGTAATTTTCCTAGTGACAGAATACTGAAATTCAAATGCTAAGGGACTGCTATATCCCAGCAAGAGAAGTGAGAGTCAGTGTGCTGTGGTGGTCTGAGCACTGGACTATAACTCTGGAGACCAGGGTTGTATTTCCCACTTGCACTATGAGTCAGAAATGACTTGAAGGCAAACAACAACAAGTAACAGAAGTGCTGCCTAGTGGAATGATTTTTTGATTTCCTGAAATAACAGAGTAACAGATGACAATAGCTATGATTTAGAAAAGCCTAGCATGTAATCTGAGGAGGGTTGGGAGATCAAAGACAGGCCATGAAATCTTGTCTTCCCTTGCCAGGCCTGTCTTGTCAATTATGTGAATTCCTTTTAGTCCCTTACCCATGTGTAGGCAGAATAAGGGCACTGAGGTATGAGTATGTCTGAATTTGCACACTGAGGTGAGCACTTTGAGCACAAAATTAGACCACTGGGGTGTGAACATGGGGAATTTGTACACTGAATTGCCCATAGAACTGCAGCTATAGGTTTACACATAGTAGTGATTGATTTTTTGTGGTGATGGTACAGACCCTGGCATGCTGGGAGAGGAAGTCCAGTGCAGCCTTCTGGTATCAGAAAGTTGCCCATTTCACGGTCTGTTAAAAGGGAAAAATGTGAATGACATCTTTCTCTTTTTGTGTAGACCATTAAAGCCATGCAGTTGGCAGACCAGACCCTGGGAATGTTAATGGAAGGTCTAAAACAGAGAAACCTACATAACTGTGTCAACCTCATCGTTCTGGCTGATCATGGTATAAATATTTTATTATTTTGTATTTCAGAAGCTTTGCTATTGATCTTACAAATTCAAGATTAACCCATTTTATATTTACTTCTCCTTTATTTAGGCATGGATAAGACCTTCTGCAACCAGATGGAATACATGACTGATTATTTTGATAAAATTAATTTTTACATGTATGAAGGACCAGCGCCTCGTATCAGATCAAGAAATATTCCACAGGATTTCTATACCTGTAAGTCTGGATCACAGATTCTTGGATTCTTAGAGATGGAGACAGTTTTATAGGCCAGACCATCTTAAGCCATCGGTGGGGCGGGGGTGGGGAGTCTGGCAATTTCCCCCCACAGTGAGACAGGGGGACTGGTAACACAATTATTTCCATTGGATACAATTATTTCTTTCTTTCCTGGGGACCAGCAGCCAATGGCTTAGGAATCGGCACCAGTCCATAGACCACTGTTGTAAAACATGTAATACAATTATGTTATAGGCCAATGCAATTCTAGGAAGCATCAACAGGGGCATATTGCTGCATCGATAGGAGCATACTAATGTCCAGTTCAAACAAAGTAGTAGTGCCAGTCTATTCTGCTTTGGTCAGAACTCACCTCAACTGCTGCAGTTCAAGAAGGATATTGACAAGCTGGAACATGTCCAGAGAAGGGTGATGAAGATGATCAAAGGTCTAGAAATCAAGCCGTATGAGAAATGATTTATGCAGCTGGGTATGTTTAGCTTGGAGAAGAGAAGATTGAGAAATGACGTGACAGATATGTTACCCTAAAAGGTGAGAGACCTTGAGGTCCACTCACAATGCCAGCCTCTCCTTAGAATTTGGGGAATTATAGCAGAAAGGAGGCCTGTGAGAGGAGAGTAACGGTAGGAACTTTTCACCTGTGAATACCAGTACTAACTGTAGAGAGGGCTCCAGTTAAAACTTAAACAAAGTATTTTATTTGGATTTAACAACACACAGGAAATCAGACACTAAGAACCATACAGGGCTATCAGTAAGTGAGGCAGGAATTAGAGGTGAAAAGGATAATAGTTAGCAGTCCTGAAGAAGAATGTTGAAGTGGAGTGGTTGAGACAGCATCTGACGGTAGCACAGAGGAATGGAGGCCTGAGACGTCACATGCAGCATAACATACCCAATGTACTACTGTTACTGCAGGTTAGGCCTCCTTGGGGATAGCACCCAATATCATTTTGATATCAATAATTCGGCTCTCTTCTACCACCCCTGTCCACGTGTTTGTGAGGCCCCCGAACAAGCACAGACTAGGCGCGGCCACTAATTGCTGGACATTCCATTCTCCACCCAGGCAGGCCAGAAATCCTTGCTTTAGGAGACCTCTCTGCAAGCACCTTCATTATGTATGCACGCTGTTTACAAAAGGACTCCCTGCCCCGAGCAGGCAGCCTGGTAAGATGAATACTCAACTGCCAAGCACCCTGTATTTGCATACTGGCTAACTCTTTGTCAATTCGGACTTAACTCAATCATGCTAAATTCTGACCTTTCCAAAGCTTTGTCCTGCTCCTAAATCGTATTGTTTTCCCCAAGTATGGCATAGCCTACAGTCACATTTCTCCCTATAAAAACCTCTGATTCCGAGACCTTCCTCGGATTGCTCCTGAGTTCCATCCAGCCTTGCCGCCGCTTTGCTTGGCGAGCCTTCCCCCTCAGCTCCAGTAGCTGAGACTGCCCAACCTCGAATCGCTCCCGAGGTCCAGATCGTCTTGCTGCCGCTTTGCCCGGCCAGCTTCCCCTCAGCCCCACGTGCTGAGCTATATTGCACCCCAGCATCGATCTCTATCCGCTTTCCAGGCTCCAGGAACAGGTTCCGTATCACCCAAATTAACTATCCCTCTCAAAAATCCCGCTATCCAACTCAAACCTTTATTTTCCTTAGTTATATGTGTGCACGTGTTGCTTACATTGTGTGTCTGTATTTAATAAAGATCATTCATTATTTTCAACACAGTTTGCTTCTTGACTTGGCCTGACCCCGTAAACATTGGGTTACAAGATCCTGCTGCGTTACCCCGCCTCTCGTTTTGCCAGTAGCGCTCTAAGCCAATTTCCCCCCAAAGTGAGTTGTTGTTTGGTTATTTAGGTGTCCCTCCCGGGACCCCCAGTAAACAGGGTAACACTGCATCCAATGTACTACAATTTTCTGGGGCCAGAGCTAGGGTTTCTATATCCTATTTCCTACCCTGAAGGGGCTGCGTAGACAAAGTGGTAATGGCTTTCCCACAGAACTGACAAAGGAGTCCAGAATGGACTGATTGCCTTAACTCTGGGTGACAAAACATAGGTGGGAGTCATAACAATCTCTTATGTCTTCATTGGACAGGAGGTATAGGGAACATTTCCATAGGGCGAGATTAGGGAATGGTGCCTGATTGCTTCACCTGCGCAGTTTTGCCTTCCATTGTTTTCAGGTGTGCACAGAGCCTGAGGTGTTGAAAGGATTAGCATAAACCCGTTAGGTCAGGGTTTCCTGCTAAATCCTCTCTGAATTTATGACCTAACCATGTCTATGAAAATAGCACATCCTGCAGAGTGGGGGGTGTCGGGTATAGTAACAGATATCTTTAAATGTCTGAAGGAATGTCATGTAGAAGATGGACACATTTGCAGAGACTAGAACACAAATCAGTGGATTCAAATTACAAGAAAAGAAATTCCATCAACAGATTAGGAAGAACTTCTTTACTATAAAAACTATTGGATGGTGGTATAGACTGCCTTGAAGAGTGAGGAAGGAGATGGTCTGTCTTTTGTTGGCATTCTTTAAACAGAGGTTGGATGAACACAATTACTGTAATTGTGTTTTCCTGCATGGCTGGGGATTGGATGAGATGGCCCTTGCAGTCCCTTCCAGCTCTATGATTCTATGTTGTCCAACTTCCTGGTCCATGCAGGAAACTCATTACTAGAGCAACTTCATCAGATGATTGCTGGGCTTCTGCAGGCAGACCTCCATTGTGGATGAGCCCACAACTTTTTTAGACAATTAATTCCCCCGTGAAGCTGCTCATAAAATGAAAACATTTCTCCTACTGTTGTGCTGGAAATCTACTTTCCTGTCCATTAGAATATCCATTAGATCTAATACTGCCTTCTGGAGCATCAGAGAGCAAGTCTTTGCCCTCTTCTGACACAATGTAATTGGAGGCCCGTGTATGTATGCACATGTGTGAGAGAATATTAGTTTTGCAATCATAAATAGCTTGAGAACATGGTCTGGCTTGAGGTCATGGTAGTTGAAATCATGAGGTACTTATCCAACACACTTCTACTGTTTTTCTTCTGACCGTCCTGGCTCGTGCCCATTTCAGTTCTGGTAATCTGCACCATGGCAGCTAGCATTCCATATTCTCTTTTGCTTTTCCAGCACTCACAAATGGCACAGATAGTTCAAATACCTCAGACTGGTAGCCTTAAATACAATACCTTCTTTGCCCACCCATCATCACTGCATTCCACCTCCCTTTCCACTTGTTACTTCCTTCTCTTCCATCTTTCACTGGATGCTGAAGCCTCCTCTTCTGCCATTTGCTGTCACAGCATCCTTCTATGTGGTGGAAAGACTTCACTATTGTTTCATCCTCCTCCCCTGCTCACTGCTTCTTCATCAAATATATTCCACATACTAGGGTAGTGATATACTGTTTCTGAATAGAAGCCATGGCAGAGCTTGGTTTCATTTGCCACATTTGCTAGCTGCCATTTAAGAATAGCTCAAATGCAGTCTATGATGTTGATGGTGGACATAGGTTGGTGTAACCTAAGACAGTGGGCAACAGGTGCAGAGAAGAGCTGACTGCTAGTTTGGCAGCCATAGAACAATGCTGTTGCTGACTTCCCCAGGGGACTTTTTCAGAATGGTAAGGGTGATAAGCAGCTGTTGTGACTGTTAGAAGTGCACTCTGAGTCAAGAATGCCCCAGAGTGGGGAGAGTAATAGGATTAGATAGTTTGGCCATTTCTACATTAGCATTTTAAAATGATGCAGAGCGACCTCCAACGGAGGTCTTCTACACCATAGCATGGACTGGGTGGACTACTTTTTGTAGTTCCACACCTCAATCCACGTAAGAGCGATTGGAACTGGTCGCACGGCGTGTTTTTTTAAAAAACCCCTTTTCAGAGGTTTTTAAAAAGCACGGAGCACCCAACCCCGTGCCACTCCATCGCCCGGCTCCGAAGCAGATTTGCAGGCGTGCGCAAGTGCGTGCCTGCAGATCTGCTGGAGGTGGGCTTCCGGCTGGCGAGCTTCTCTGGTTGGTGGAGAGTCTCCACCAACCGGAAGCTGCCATTTGGGATGCCGTAGGACTGTGGAGCAGCGAAGTCAGGCTGCTTCGCGTGGCGACGGACTTGCCCGGCTGCTGGTAAACTCCATTTTCGGACATTTTCGCCCATCCCCCCCCACATGTGGAAAGGGCCTTTGAGTGACCCAAAGTGTCTGTCCTCTCTTCTTGTCTACCTATCCTGACCCCTCTGATGTAAATTGATACTGTGAGGGATGTTTTTCCACATCTTCTCTCCCTGCCAGTCCTCTCTCAGCTCTTCCCTAGAATGAAGCTAGATTAGATTAGCATCTACAGTAAATTTCTTATCTTAGACTAGAGTTCCCAAAATAAAGCCTTTAGTTTGTTTCTCTGAGCCATTGTTGTCTTTCTTCCTCAATCAGGTTCTCTAACCACTGTATGCACTCTCTGTCAGCGACAGGCAGCAAAGCTTTTGGAAAGGAGCTAAACTGATTGCTCATTCCACTGTGTACTTGTCATGTTAGAGATATGCAGAGTTGAGGGATGGGCCTTTCTGAGCCTATGGGTACTTGGCAGTTGCTTGACTATGCCAGAGCACTGGGCCTCGTAGTGTTTTCAACAGGGGGACTCCATTGACATAAATTTGCAGTACAGCTGTCTTTCTTTGTTCTACCTTTGCACCCCCCAAATGAAAGCTAATGATTCTAGAATCCTATTACCACCCAACTGCCATGTTGTCATAACAAATTTCGCATTACTGTCTATTGAATTGTTCCAAGTCTTTGGGCCAGTTATGGTGCTCTTTGCAGGTGGTAGCAGTACAATTGTGAACAATGGAAACCCATATTAATTAATTGAGTGACAAATCCATTTTTCGTTATGATTGCATGAAGCAGGAAGAATGCTTACTTGTCCCAAGATACAAGGCTGAGTCCAGATTTTGACATTTGCAACTGTGCTGACAGAAAAGGATTTCCCTGTCCTTTCCTCTCCATGACAGCTGCACAGAGAGTTGTAGGAATCTGCAGAACAATGTGAGATATAGCGCAGGAGGAGGAGGGCTGATTTATACTTTCCATTAGCAGAACCCTGCACTTGATGACAGGCAGATCTTGGACCCAATCAATAGATTGTACAGTATTTTACCATTCATGTTAAATATAATCTCAGTAAGGACCAAATATCAGAAATATGGGAGTACATCCAGGTCTGTTTTCCTTTTTACCAAAACACAATAGGAGACTGTGGATCAAGGTTATGACAAGGAAGTAGAAGGTGTAATCTTTTCTTTCTACACTGATTCTTGGATGCAAGTCACTTTTCCTCTCATCTCTCCAAAACTGCAATTAGCTGTGGAACAGAAACATAAATACAGGAATAGATATTTTGTTTTTGTATTTCCCACTCCCTCTTCTGCTAATGGCATCTTAATAACCTCTCTTTTCCTGACTACAACCAAGATGCAGACTGAGCTCCTGAAATTCATTTTATCAAATGATTTTGTTTAGAAAGAAACGTAACAGAGGTGCATGAATGCACCTTCAGTGTTACTTCTGGTTTGTCTTTAAATTGTTAAGTCTACAAGCAGGTGAATCTGAAAGAACTGATGGAGTCCATAAAGCTCTATCATGAAAATGCACACCTAAAATAGCTGCCTGATAGTGTTATCTTGAATATAACCTATTTTTAATTTCTTCCAAACAGTTGATTCAGAAGGAATTGTTAAAAACCTTACAGTAAGTAACCTTTTTAAAATATCCCTTTCCCTTTCCTCTTATTATATTGTGTTAGCAGAAAGCATAGTATTGCTGAGCTATTGTTCTTAAAGTGTCGTCTCTGCAGTGGGTCCATATTGCTTTTCTTGGAACATGTATTATGTACATATAATCTTTGCAAATACTTATATCTTTTAATGGGTTTAGGAGAAAATCTCCAAATGTCTGAATCTTCTAGCAGCATGCTCTCAGATTTAAGGCAAAGTTGTCTGCTGTCTTTTATGCATGGAGGACCCATGTCTGTGGAGTTCATTCCAAGTAGACAAAACTTCCTTGAAGTTTCAGTTGAGATGGAAGAACTTGAGCTACAATTATATCCATATATAATGAATACCATGCTTTCATAGATGAACATTCTGATTATGAAATAAAAAGAGTATATTGAAAAATTTACCACTAGAGGTCTTCCTAAAACCTGAACAAGTAGACTCAATGAATACTGCAGGTAGCTACATTGTCTTCTGTTTAAGTTCTGGTAACTGTAGTCAATATTTACTAATCCAAATAATTATATGACATGAAAAGTAGTGAAATTGTTTTCTAGTTAAGTTCAGAATTTGACTTTTTGAATTGTATTTGTATTCACCAGTATAGAATATAATTACACATTAATTGTCAGGTTGTAATATGTACCCTGAAATTCCACTCTGAACTGTTGAGGATCTGTTTTGATACTGTGTACAAGGAAGATTTTCTATGCGTGGTGCTGCTTCCTCACCCTGCATTTAGGACTTATGTTTTACTGGTGATTATGCACAGATCACCAATATAGTTTCTTTAATGGAAATTGCAGAAGCATACATCCATACCAGAACCAGGAATTCTACATCAGATAATTATTGTGAAGAAGACTTTATACCTTCATGTGTAGGAAAACATGGATGGGTAGCCTTGGCTGGATGGGTGGAAAAGAGATCTTAAGGAATCCTTGAAGGAATTTTCCTAACTTACAGATCCTGCCTTACAGAAGAGCCAGTATGATGTATAAATTGTACCACTGGTGAAATCACAAAGAACTAAGTTCAAACCCATTTATCCTGGGTAGTTTCATGTCTAACATGGCCTATCTCACAGGGTAGTTGTATGGATAAAATATGAAGAACCTACATACATGTTACATAGGTTAACATAAGCTTTTGAAAGGTGGACTGAAAGGTGGAAAGACAAAGAGAGCTTTTTCTCCACTACTGTTGTGTAGTGTGAGGAAAGGGTTTACAGCAGGGGTGAAAATCCTGGGGCAACTCCTCCTGTGCAACTCCCAGGAGTCCTAGCTGACATAGGTAATAGTGAGGAATGCTGGCAGTTGCCATGAAATCATATCTGGAGGGCCTTGCAATTCCTACCTGGTTTATGGGCCAGCTAGGACATCAGTAGACATCACAATTTGAGCCCAAGGTGAAGGAGCCACAGACTCATTCCAGCACAGCTGCTCCCTTTCTATATCAGAGAATATGGTACTTCTCTTCCATTTGATGTACAAAAGTCAGCTGGGCTGACATTTGAATCTTTAATTCACATTGGTGATGAGACAATGTTCTCCATTGTTCCTGGTCAGCAGCAGACTATTTAGTAGGTGTAGGATGGTTTGCATATCACACAGCTTTCTCCTCCAGCACCTTGCTGCCATCTTTCAGCATCTGCTGCCTGGGAAAACTGCCTCAGTCCATGTCCCTGAACTTTGGTGGGTAAATTCTGTCTCATCCAATGCCACAACAGTCTTTTGTCATTCCTCTCTGTCATATATATGCATGTATGTATATTTTATATGATTTTTTTTAAAAAAAATTCTCTGAGGTTATGGATATTTCACAGAAGTTTCATAGGATATTTGGTCTTACATTCTACAAATGTGCAAATCACATAGGTTCATTTTGCCATTTTCAGTGCCGAAAGCCAGATCAGCACTTCAAAGCCTACCTGACTCAAGACTTACCAAAGCGACTGCATTATGTCAACAATGTTCGTATTGACAAAGTTCATCTTATGGTGGATCGGCAATGGTTGGCTGTGAGGTAAGGCACTTATGAGTGGACACATGAGGTGTGAGACTAGTAGATGGACATGTAGCCAGGGCTGGTCTTATAGGGAATTGGGTGGGATTGTTCAGATTTGGAGGTTATAATTTAAGCATGACAAATTGTCAGATATTTTGTTTCTTTATATATTCATTTATTTTTTAAAAATAATTTTATTATATAAAAATACATATATAAATCCTTCATTTAACAAAATCCTCCTCCATCCTTGATATATTCATTTATTCATGTCTCTGTACACTTCACTCTACTGCCAGCACTCTGAGAATCTTAACATTAACATTTTACATTAAAAGTGGGGCAGGGGCATCCAAAGAAGTTACTTTTCTCTTTGGCACATTTGTGCTGGAATGGGTGAGGTACGAGGATGTCAGCTGTCCTTTTTCTTGTAGCTGGTAACAAATTCCAGAGTGTCTTTCCACCAACTTTACAGCCATAGGAAAATTGTTGCTTCTTTTTTTCCCTCTTATTTCTTTTTGTAAGATAATTAATTACTGTATGAATTGAAGGCAATGACCTCTGGGAATTCAAAGTATCTAATCTCACCCCAGAATTCTGCAGATTTCACCTGTGACTGTTAAGGCGACATGTGTACATAACTGCATTGCACAGAGACTTAAGGTAGACTTATTGAAATTAGTGTATCTAGGTTTGTCATTACTGACTCGCTTCATTGGTACAAATGGGTCTACTCGAAGCATGTTTAAGTTTGGATACAATCGACGGCTTCTGCATTTCCTTTTATTGTTAGCAGGTATGTTTCCTTGGGTCATCATGTTTGTTTAAAACATCCAGTTTTTCAGAGAGTCAGAATAGTGCCTAGCTGTACATGAAGTATGGAGATCTTTGCCAATTAGATTGTCTTAATGTAGCAAGCATGTTTGGTCCATATAAATGTCCCCTCCTCCTGAAATTTGGAAGTGAGTGCAATCCTTGCCTACAAATCTGTGATTTTTTTTTTGAAGGCCCACTGACATAAAGTGGGACTAAATACTAAAGTGCTCTCTACTCCTGCCTGAACCTTCCCAGTTTCTCGGGTTATTTGCTCAGATTTGTCTCTGGTAGACTAGGCAAACAGCTTCTCAAGCAAAACATGCTTCTGGTCTGAATTCAAGGTGCCATTTCAAGTCTTAAATGACTTTGGATTTTGATACTTGAAAGAGCATCTGTCTCAATATATATGCTTGCCCAAGAACTGAGGTCTAGTTTTGAGGTCTCCTCTGTGTCCCACTGGTAAGGGATATACTTTGTGAGAGGACATGGGAGAGTGCCTTCTCTGTGGTGGCAGTCTTCCCTTGAAGGCCTGATTGGCATCAACACTGGTATCATTTCAGTGCCAAGTCAAAACTTGGCTTTTTATTAATGCCTTTGGGTTCAATTGATTTTATACAGTTTGCTCATGGGCTGTGGTTGTCACTATACCAACAGTTTTATCATTTCAGTACCAAGTCAAAACTTGGCTCTTTATTAATGCCTTCAGACCTTATTTATTTTAATCAGTTTGTGCATGGACTGTGGTTGTCACTATTTTTAATTGCTATAATTGCTTCTAAATTGTCTTGGCTTTAAGTGGCAAATGATTTGATATATTTTAATATTTTAAAATTATTGTTGTTATTTGTTGTTTTAAATTGATTTTATTGGAAACCACTCTGAGATCTTCAGATATAGGGTAGGATATAACTACCTGGTGCTGCAGGCTGTATTTCAGAGGAAGGAATTGGCAAAACCACTTCTGAGTATTCCTTACCCTACGAAATACATGAGGTTGCCATAAGTTGATGGATGACCTGAAGGCGCTCACACACACACAAATATTTTAATAAAATAAAATAAAAAACAGTTTCTACAGTTGTGGTGGCCCCAATTTCAGATGGTAGCTTCTGTATAACTCCTCTGAGCTTTTGTCTGAACCTTAAAGTAGCTATCCAAGATGTTCAACCCTATTCAAGATATTCAACCCTATCCCCAAAATAGTTTCAGAATTTGGATATCTTCTTTAAATTTTGATCTAAAACCCAGACAATCTGCAGATTCATTGCCACTCAGTGGCCTGCTTATAGAGGGTTTTCGTTAAGATTTCTTGTGATGCCCCCTTTTATCTTTGGCTCTAGATGGTGGCTTTTTCAGCCAGCCCTTTAAAAACATTGTTATGTTAAAGATTTAAAAACATTTTAAATACTGCTGCTGTCTTCTTTTTTTCTTATTGTGCTGCTACTTACTATTCTAGAGCAGGGATTGGAAATATGAGGCAATGTAAATGCTCCCACCATCCCTTACAATTGATTATGCTGGTTATGCTCAGGGTTGCATCCAAGAATATCCAAAGGGCTGGTTTAGAGTGCTGGATTTATTTGTTTCAGTCATTTGTTTAACGATCCTGTAAAATGTCTTGGGATTAGGATGAGATATAAGCAAAAATCATGGGTGGAGCCATTGCAAAGCCGGGAGGACCACGTCACTTGATTTTCAGTTGTTCTGGAGGTCTGCAGCACATTATTACAGCTGCCTTTTTGGGTGACTGGAAGTGATGCCACATCATTCTTGGTCACATTTCAAGGTCATTGGGTTTTTTCTGTTTTAAGTGTCTCAATATTTCTGGGATTATTTTCTTCATGAAAAAAATGTGAGCATTTGAGCTGAAATTATTTTTCAGGGTTGTAGAAATGGGGGAGGCAGTGTCAATGTTGTATGTTGGATGTCTGTGGCTTGTGGGCTGCCTGATTCCCACTCTTGGCTTAAACCCTATTGTTAGTTTGAACTAAAGGGTATCTATTGAATCAATGGAACTTACCTAAGTGTTGTCTTACCAAGTTCCCACTGGATCTACTCTACTTGGGGCTAAGAACAGGGTTGAGGTCATAATTTTTCTAAATAACTGAGTAAGTACATGAGCTAATAAGCACATCTGTGCAGAAATGCATATAACTTTGTATTAACAAGTGTCTTGAGAATACTGCTAAATTCACTTGATTAGAGTAGATCTAGTCCAGGCAGTTATAAAGTTCTGTGTCATGTCACTTTGTAATTCCTCCAAAAGGAAAAAAAAATATGTTTTTTCAAATGCAGTGTTTCCCAAGAAATGGGTGA
>CAOLHI010005435.1:0-68857 GCA_948474755.1 Ctenosaura bakeri
AAAGATTGGGTTTATATTTGGGTTTGGCTACTAGATATATCATCCATGAATGCCAACATTTACCTCGGCTATGTCAGTGGTTTGAAGAGAATTCTAATGCTCACATTCTTGGCAGAGATGTGCTAACCTGGCTTCAGCAGCTGATCAGCTAGGACTCGAGTGATACCTGCAGAACCAACAAGGAAAAAAAAATCCAATATTCTCTCATTCTCATCAATTGCTGAATGTATAAATACATTTTAATAGGAAGAATGACAGGTATTAAGAATGATCACTGTCATCTCTAAAGTGACTACTGTCAAATAACTGCAATCCTATACTCACTTCCCAAAATGTAAGCCCCACCAAAATCAATGGAATTTACTTTTGACTATAGGATCATATTATAGACATGCTGTTATTATACTATAAAACATATGATAGCATATAAGGAGAAGCATTTTTTAAAAAATTGACTAAACTTAGCCAAAACAAAGAAAGCGAAAGCCCTAAGCTTGCCTAGTTCAGAAAAAAGTACAGGAAAAATTGCCTTCATAACTAAAGAGCTATTTAAAAAATAAAATACATAATAATAAGCCAACATGGTTTGAGTGCTGGACAAGGATTCTGAGAGACCAGGGTTCAAATCACTGCTCAGCCATGGAAACTTGCTGGATGACCTTGGGCAAATCACACTCTCTCAGCCTTAGAAGAATGCAATGCAAGCCTTCTTTGAAGAAATCTTGCCAAGAAAACCCTAGGATGGGGTGACAAGAAGTGAGAATCGACTTCAAGCCAAATAAGAAAAACAAAATGGAAGAGAATTTTCAAAAGCAGTTTGTAACATGAAAGTCTTCGGATCAAAGGAAAAGCTCAATAATTCCATCATGAGGTGATGGTGGGGAACAAGGGGAGATGAAGGAGTCAAGTACTTCTCAAGGTATGTGCCTCACCCTTGCACCTGTACTCCCACTGCTGGACTATACAAAGGAGCAATCAGAAAGCGAATCATAAAACTGGAAATTAATAATGGCATTCTTCCTTGAAAGTTAATGCTGCCAAACTAATTAGGCAAAGAAAATTTGTTTAGGGTGATAGCATTCAAATGGAATTTATTATTTTTTCCCCCCTCAGTAATCTCACATGCAGGATTAAGCTCCCATGCATTCTTCATTGTCCCTTTTGTGCCATAGCCACTATTGCACTGTCCCTTTTATGCCATAGCCACTATGGAATCTGAAACTGGAGAAAAAAAAGGTAACATTAGTTAGGGATGTTCTACAAAACAAGGATCAGAAACACATAGTAACTATGTTCTTAGTTGGGAAGAGGACAGGCATTAGAATTGTTGGATGTTTCCTACCATTCCTTTTCACACAATAAGTAGAAAATAAAGTGTCTTACATTAGAGCTTCATATAGACTCTAAATTAAAATAGTAGAGTTCTACAGTGGTCCCTTGGTATCTGCTAAGTTTTGGTTCCAGTACCCCTTGTGGATGTCAAAATCCATGTATGCTCAAGTCCCATTATGTACAACAATGTAGTAAAACGATGTCACTTATATAAAATGACAAAATCAAAGTTAGTTTTTTTATTTTTTTTTTAATACTTTCAAGGCATGGTTAGTCAAATCTGTGGATACAGAATCCAGGGATATAGAAGGCCAACTGTGTACAGATTTTAAGTTCTATTGTCCTTCAGTTCAAAGTAGACACCTGTCTGTAGTGATTGAACATTGTCAGTGTTCAGGTGCTGTGGCCTTTGTTGCACAAAACATCCATGGAATTTTTTTTAATCTAATCAAAGACACCAATGGTAAATTGGAAAATATCTGAAAGAGGAATCAGAATATTTTGGCCTATATCCAATAGCTACGCACAGCTAGAGTATATCTGTTAAATCAGTTGCTGAATGGTAAGTTAGTACTTAAGTAAACCTCATTGATTCAGGGGATCTACTGTAGTCGTCATTGGCAACTGGCTAAAGAGCGTTGGCTTATCTGCCACAGAGCTGGGCTTGGACAAACACTTTGCCATGTTTTATGCGGGAAGAGAGCCAGTCCAAGAGATTTTGCTGCTTGAAGATAAGGTGGCGTCTCCCTCCATGCCATGTAGAAGAGCTGACCAGACCAGCATCAGACTCATATTTCAGCACTGGTAATAGGACAGCATCTTCTTTGGCACCAAGCAGGGCAAGCTGGGTGACACACTTAGCTCTGTCCATTCCTTCCCCTTCAGCATCTGCTTCCTGAAATGCCTGTCTCACTCCAGATGGTTATGCTGGCCATCTATGGGAACAGTAAAACAAAACTGCAGTCAAATCAGTCTTCTCTTCAGAGTCCAGAATTTGCTAAGTGTCCTGTTGCAATCAAAATAGTTTAGAGCGATAAACAGAGTAAATTTTTAAAAAGTGAAGAAATTGCGTCTGAAATAATTAACAAACCATAAGGAGGTTTGGTTCCCTCTCCCTCATTTTGAAGCAGAAACTAGAGCTAAGCAAACAAAGCAATTGAGCAAAAGTGTTGTGTAAGGACATAGCAGTAAATAGTTTCCATTTATAACAGTTTTGAAGGGAAAACAAGAGTCTAATCAGAAAAAGAAGGCTTGCATGAAAGCTAATATTTGTGGATTGAAATGTGAGGGACACAATTCTAAGGCCGGTTCTAGACCAGAACTTGAACTCAGAATATGTTTTCAGTGTGTTTCGCTCAATCTTGCCTCCCATGGTAAGGATTCTCTGAAAACCTCAAGCAACTGGTACAATGTTTGTTTAATTTATGTGGAAACCATGGAAAAAACGTATGTACTTTAATAAGATGTGATGAGGGATATCTTCAGTCTCATAAAAGAATTACTCTCTTTGAATTGTTGACTAGAAACAACTGGTAGAGATAGAGATGGAGAATTTAGGGCCCTTCATCCCTTATCACTATCAGTGCTGGCTAGGAAGCTGCAGTTTAACATCTGGAGAGTCAAATGGGCTCTTTCACACTACATGCAGTTATAGCACTATGAATGCATATTAGCTGTATGATTCAATTCTATGGAGTCCTGGGATCTGCAGTTGAGAGAGGGCTTATTTAGAATTCTCAGCCAGAGCTTTCTAGCCCCTCACCAAACTACAAAGTCCAGGATTCTGTAGGATGCAGCCACAGCAGTTAAAATGGAATCATAGTGCTATAAACTGAGTAGTATGAAAGGCCTGTATTCCTAAAGATGCTGAATATAATCTCTTTGTCAATGATATGTACATCACTTTCAAAGCTCTACTAATTTATGCAAAGAATACTAAAACCAACAGAAGGACTTCTGATAATCTAAATCAGAAGACTGAAGAAAAATAGAAAGCTTTTTTAAAAAAGGCTGGAGAACAAAGATATTTAAGATTTACCTTGTTGAACAACTAACGTAATATAAATTTTTTGGTTACATTTTTATAAAGAAACTTCTCCCTTCAAAATTGAATACAGCTGCCATTGAAATAATCCTCCATGCCAAAGTACTTCCACTGAAGTGAATACAAAGGTTGAGGTTTTACAAGATGTACTCTACCAATTAATTATTACTTTAGAATACTTCCCCTCTTTCCATTGACATCTTATGGTTGGCAGGAAATTGCCTCATGTCCCGTACTGATGTAGATTTTATATGCTTTGCTAAAAGTCTACTTTTATACCCACATCCAGAAGAAATGTTGGCTTTAGTGAAAGAATAGGCACATTAAAAATTATCAGCCTTCAACTGTCATCCAGATTAGTCAGACTAAAGAAGACTCTGGAGAAGGGGGTCTCAAGGAAGAAAGAAGAGGAAGTGTGGTATACATATGTGACACATTATAATTACAAGTGGAATTTTAATAAAATAAAGAATGCAGCACTATTACATCCATTAAGGTGCTCATACAATGCATATAGGAGCCAGTGTAGTGAAGTGTCTTGAGTGTTAGACTAGGACCCTGAGAGACCAGGGTTGGAATCCCAGCTCACCCATGGAAATCACTGGGTAACCTTAGGCAAGTCACACTCTCTCAACCTTGGAGAAAGGCAATGGCAAACTCCCTCTGAATACATGTTGCCAAGAAAACCCTATGATAGGGTCACCATGGGTCAGAAAAGATTTAAGGCATATAATAACAAAATACACATCCTTCTATTCCACTGTATCCTATCAGAGAGGAATAATATATATTATTAATATATCTAATACTAACTCACAGAGTGTGGGGGTATTGCATTTTCCTGAAAATTAAAAATAGGAAAGGAGGAAAGTGTCAATATTGTGGAAAAGTTTCTTATATTTTAGAAGCCAATATAATGACTAGTCTACTACAGGGATAATTAATAACAAAACAAAATAAAAATGATATAACAAATAAAATTGGGTTCTGTATAACCAAATGAATTTATTCACCATATTTTGGATTTTCCCATATTTTGGGATTTTCAGTTTCCAGAAACCTCTTAAACAAACTTTCACAGTTATTATCATAAATCGCTATAGATCTAAATTAAAAAAAAACCTGGACATTACTGAATTGTCTGAAGTATAAAGGGAGTTAAAATCCAGAGTTTGGCCTGGATCCATAATTAACAGTGAAGTAGCTGGTCAAAATTATTTGAGCATTCATTCTTTCCCAGAAAACAACAATGTTCTCTCTTCTCACCATCATAACTGGAATTTTTTGGAAAAAAAACTTTTATCTTTAACTAGTGACTCAGAGATTTGCAGCCAGACACCTACATTTTTCAGCTGTCTGTTTGAGGCAATATCTTGTTTTCCTTTTTCCTTCCTTGGAGAGAGTTACCACTTTGGAGTGTGAAGAGGAAGAGAGAGGAATGCTGTTGTAAAAATTAGGTTTTGATGTTATAATCTTGTCTCGTTTGATCTTCAAAGGTGGCAACACTCAATTTGGAGCTCACTCATCTGTGGACTTCAAGGTATTATAAAAGCACACATTGTCATTTATTTTCAGTTCTTCAGGTGACTTTACAACAAGGAAGAATCAAAACACTATCAGGAAGAATTTTCCAGAGAAATGGTTGAACCTGTAGGCAACCAGTATGTTGTGGCACGGCCAGTGTATTCAGACCTCTTATTTGATGACGAACATCAGAAAGTGCACAGATATCATAAAACCTTTGTGGATCATCTCAGACTATGCTTTAGGTAAGAGCTATTCTTTTGTAAACACTAATGTAAAAAAAATGGCTATGTGCCATGGGCTAATATTTCTCTACTTGTTACCATGATAATACCATTCTTTTGCTAATCTTCTTCTATAAAGAGTTTCAATAAGTTGTTCCCAATGAGTTTTCCATATTCTAGAATGGCGTGTTGATGTGGGAATGGAGGTGAAGAAAAGTTAGAAATACAAAGTGATTGGACTTTTTGCCTGCTACTTTATTAAAACATCCTGTTCACATCATGGTCAGATTCACCCACATCCAGATGAAGGAGCCAGTCCATCTGAAGAGACCCATATGGTATCAGCTTCTGGAGGCAATTCAAGATATTAGTTTAGCCCACAGAAAATATTTGGGACCCACTTGTTTTGGAAGTATTCTCCCCCCTCACTTGTACCACATAGCAAGATCCCAAACCGGTTTCAAACCATTTAACCCATTGGCCATATACAAATAGGAAGATACAACATTGTTCCCAGAGGCTGCTTCTCTCTAGCAGAACTCCTTTTCACTGAATGATTGTCAAAATTTCAGCCCACCTGTATTTTGTTTTCTTTTTAGAAACACTGTCTAATACTTAAGATGGCACCTGATGAATTAAGGTGGCATAGCTTAAACAAGTGAGAATTTTTTTAAAAATGCAGTGGTTTTGTTCCCCCCCCCCCGCCCCCAATGTGGGAAGTACATCTCCAGAGAATAGATAAGGAGGATCAAAAAGAGCACATATCACCATAGCAGGGAAGACTTTACTGAGGCGACTTGTGTATCTGGTCATTCTGCTATCCAAGTGCTAAAATGGGGACACATTTTACAGCAATGGGGGAAGAGTGCAATAAATAAATAAATAAATAAATAAATAAATAAATATTGGTCAAACTTAAGGCCCTTGTTTTTCCTTCATATTGTTTTCCACAAACCAGACTTAGGCTGGACAGCCCTTTAGAGAATTCTTTCCTAGCATGAACCACAGATCCCTTGTGTTCCCTGGTAGTGTTCAATCCAAATGCTAGGTAGGTCTGACCCTGCTTGTATTCAGGGTGGCATGGTTCTTGATTCTTTCACTGGCTATGTTAGATATTCAAGGAAGTGATTAATCCACTGAACTGCCGAGCAGCCAACCACAGAATTATTTCTGTGAAAACAAGAGAGTTGACAGCCTCTACTCACTTACCTGATGAAAATTTAACCTTACCTGCAGAATACAAATTTGAATCAGACATCTTTGTATTATATTGTTCTTTCCTTGGATCCCACAAGAAACATGAGTGTTTAACCTGTTGTATGATTAAACTATTGTCTTTTCAGCTGCACTCCACAGAAGGCAAAGAAAATTGCTCTTGGTTTCTTTCCTATCCTCTCCTGGCTCCCTGCATATAATATTAAGAGCTGGGCCCTCAGTGAGCTTTTTCCGGAGTTAGCACGGGACTAGTAGCTGTCTTACAAGGTAATCCATTTAACTTTTTTTCAAAGACTGCTAAATCATTTACCTCTATAGAAGTCTTTATGCAGTCTTGCATGCACTCATATATTCTCCAGGGTGATGTACATTTTCTTCTCTTTAATTTTAGGTCTAGCATTTGCTTTGCTGGTAAACATACCTCCATTCTATGGACTGTATGCAGCCTTTTTCCCAGTAGTCATATATTTTTTCCTTGGCACTTCCAGACATATTTCAGTAGGTAAGTTGAGTAGTATAATAGCTTACACTTGTGCTATGATATCTCCTCCAAGCATCTAAGGAACCTCACATTGATGTTTTACAATACAGCATGGCATACCCTCCAAAATTTCATACATGAAAACTAGAACATGGGTGGCCAGGCAATATTAGAGTGTGGCCAAGGTGGCAAAAGTTCTCA
Source organism: Ctenosaura bakeri (assembly GCA_948474755.1). NCBI lineage: Eukaryota > Metazoa > Chordata > Lepidosauria > Squamata > Iguanidae > Ctenosaura > Ctenosaura bakeri. Next base: position 7,022 of record CAOLHI010005435.1, read on the forward strand.
GTCAGGAAGAACACACAAGCTAGGAGAGGCTTCAGCAGCTTGCTATTGTCTGAACCTACTGGAAAGGGCAAGATTTGTTCCCTTCCACTGCTAAGTTAATTGAGTGCAAGCTACTTTTGCTCTTTGAAATCAACTTGCAGTCATTGAAGTAAGCTGAAGACAAAGGGAGTGAAGTGGGAGGAGGAGGAGAAGAGAGAAAGTGAGATATTTTAAAAGCAGCTGAAAAAGTAGGACAACAGAGGATTATCAGGACTGTCTCTGCCCAATCAGTTGGAGGGTATGGTTTGCTGTACTCCTGGACTAACTTTTAAACACTGTTGTTCCTATGTGCTGTTTACAAGGACGTGAACCAAGTGTTGTGCACCCTTATGCGAGGGGGTATATGTGTGTGTGTATGTGTATCACCATAAAACAAGAAATTTTAATATAATATAATATATGCAAATATGTCTATATAGGTATTTAAATGCACATACAAGAATATTTCAGTGCATTTACCACACTGTAAGTGCCTATTCATGCATGGCTCACATGTGTAAGATATATATATGGTAGCTTCAGCACTGGAAAAGTTTCCTTTTTCAAACTACAAATCCCAGAATCCTCCAAACAGCCTGGGCACAGATAAAGAATAAATGGATGTCTGTTCAGGCCTAGGTTCATAAATGTCATGGAGTCATGGTAAACTGACTCTAACTCTACTTGTTGGAAAATGTTCTCTAAACTGCTGAAACACCCACAGTACATTGCCAGGTAATAGTTTTAAACTCTCAGATAGAAGGAAAGGGAACAGGGGAACCTATAACAGTATAGCCCTTTCCGCACAGAGTTATTACCACAGGTTACTGCATTGTAGCACTGAACTGTTCTGCACATGGGAGCAAATTAGCTTCACTTTATTTTCCATCATTCTGCTCGGAATCTTGTGATAATGTGCCGCTATGCGGTAGGAAAGCGCGCTATTTGAAAACTGGAAAAAATCCGAATCACAATCTGACATCAAAGCAAATTCAGATTTTTGCACTGATGCGGAAACATACATTTGCACCAATGCTCATTGGTGGGCAGCAGTGGGCAGGCTGTGGAAACAGGAAGTAGTATGTACGGTATTTATAAGACGCACCATATTTTTCAGGCTGTATTCTTTAGGAAAAAAATTTTTAGTACCCCTGTCCCCATTCCATTCTCTGTGCCTACTGGCCACCCCCTCCCGCCCCTCTCCACGCCTGCTCACCACCCGCACGTACCTCTCCCCACGCGCTTGCCAGCCCCATGCACCTCTCTATGTCCGCTCACCACCTGAATGCACCTCTCCGCACATGCTTGTCAGCCTCATGCATCTCTCCACGCCTGCTCACCAGCCCCACGCACCTCTCTGTGCCCAATTGCCACTCCCACGCACCTCTCTGCACACGTCCGCCACCCCCACACATCTCTCCATGCCTGATCGCCACCCTCATGCACCTCTCCATGCCCAATCTCCACCCACTCACACCTCTCCATGCCCGATCACCATCCCCAAGCAGCTCTCCGTGTGCTCATCGCCCCCACACACCTCTCTGATCGGGCTGGGAGGGGTGCATGCAGATGGTGATCGGGCACAGAGAGGTGCATGTGAGTTGCGAGTGTGCGCAGAAAGATGCTTGGGGGGGTGGTTGGACACGGAGAGGTGCGTGGGGATGGCAAGGGTGCATGGGCGTGGAGGCAGCCCAGCCAGAAAGAACAGGAAGGGGGGGTGAAAGGAGTTCTCTCCTCCCCTTCCTGTCATTTCTGCCTGGGTAAGGGGAGTTATCATATTTGCACCCCATTTTCAGAAGGCATTTGGGAGTAAAAAGTGCCTCCTATATACCAGCAAATAGGGTAATAGGTACCTACGTAGGTACATACAAAGGGGTGAGGGGAGTCAGAGGAGAGGCCAGCGACGAGGTACTGCAGATGCATGAACTCGCACTCCTCTGCAGGAAAACGAATCAAAACAAGGGGCTATGCTGAAAATAATCAGGGAAAACCACATTATTTGAATACGGTAAGAACCGGCATGAACCACTTCTCATGCCTCATACAGAAAGGGCCTATGTTTCAGTAGTGACTGTTCCTGCTCAAAGCTAGCTGGCTGGAACACTGCCCCATTTCTAGTACATTACAACCCTACTTCATCCCATTTCCCCTTGTCTTAATTTTCCTTATCCTTCCTCTCCCAAAGATGTGTCTGCACTGGAAGGCCACAAAGCTTGTTTAATTTTCATTAGGTTATTTCCTTCATGAGGTTTCCATCTTACTTTTTTCCCAACAGAGTCCTTCTAAAGACCTTGGTCTTCCCTGCATACGTTAATGCCCATCATTTATGTGAGGGTGGTGTCATTTTTTTCTACATAAGGACTGGGAACTGGAGAATTGAAATCACTGTTAACATAGGTGACTTTACCGGCGTAAATACACTAAAGGTACCAGATTCTGTCTGATCTTGTAAGCTAAGTAGAGCCAGCACTGGTTTGTACTTGGATGGAAGACAGCCAACAAATACCAGGTGTTATAGGCTATATTTCAGAGGAAGGAACTAGTAAAACCACCTCTAAGCATTCATTGCCTAAGAAAACCCAATGAAATTCATGGGGTCATCATAAGTTGCGACCTGAAGGCACATACACACACACATAGATTACTTTTAGCAGTACTGGGGTTAGGGTAAATCAGTGTCAGGGTCAAAAAATTGCATGATTTTGAATGCTTAAAGGAAACTTTAGTGAAAGATCCATTAAAGGGGAAAAAATCACACTTAAGCATTTGGGCGACACATCTCTTCCATTAATAGAATCTTCTAAGCTGAGAAGTAATGTTTCCTTATTCAACACTCATGTCACACAGGTCCTTTCCCTGTCCTGAGCTTGATGGTAGGAGCAGCAGTTTTAAAAGTAGTCCCAGATACACCTGGTAACAACAGCACGCTAACAGACAGTTCATTGATTGACCAGAAAAGAGTCGTGGCGGCGGCATCTGTGACTCTGGTTGCTGGCATCTTTCAGGTGAGTATTTATTTCCAGAACTATATCTTCAATGAAGAGTGAGGAAGATGTAGCCCTCCAGAATGTTTTGGACTGCAGTTCTTATCACTGATTATGCCTATTCATCAACCATGAGACTACTCCATAAAACTACTCCATAATATTCTGTAAGCCAAAAACAAGCATGTTGCAGAAAAGGGCCTGCAGAGCAACTAGCATTAAGGTGACTTCAACTCTGACGTTGATAAAACCTCTAATATGCAAGATAGTAGCAGTGCTCATCCCAATGAAATAACCAAGCTACCCGTGTGGCTTCTCTGTATGTCAGGAGGCTGTCAGTGGCAAAACTGAGACAACAGTTGGGAAAAGCACCAATGAATTGTTGTAGTTAAAAGCACAAGCAATGAACCAGGCAGTCCCAGGTTAAAATTCCAGCTGAACAATGAACTCATTGATACCTTTATCTCTCAGTCTCATCAACACTTCATTGGACATATGGGGGGGGGAACCCTGCCTTACCTTCCAAAAAAACAGGGGTGGGGAAGTTTTGGACTTTCAAAGCCTGCATATGACCTAGAAGTGCCAGCTAATATGGCCAGTAGGAAGGGGGCAAGAGTCTCCCAGACCCTGCTGTACAGCCAAATATCTCTTCTGTACAAAAAGAATAACTGAAACTCTTCCCACACTGTATCACACAACTGAATTCAGCATAGCCATGTCAGTCTTAGCATATGCCCAATGCCAATGGCACAGGCGTTCATTAGCTGTATTTGGGCAACACAATGAGTAAGCATATTTACACATTACAGATTTGTACCTTCCTCAGAGATGTGATTTTACAGCAGGGCTCTTAGAGTTGTGGTAACGTTGAACCCCAGCCCCCATGAAGTTACCTGGTATGTGACGTGCTTTCAGCACATATAAGAGCAGTATGCAGATGCTGAGGATTATTTTAGGGGCTAAGCATGCTCTCCATTTTTTTCCTGTTCTGTTCTAGTATCAACCTGCCCATTCATTGAGATCCACAGATTAAAGTCTCCTGGTTGTTCTGTCACCTGCACATCTCTTACCACCCTGGGAAGGGACCTTTGTTTTGGCACTCTCCCCTTGGAATTCTCACCCCAACACCACCAATAGTGGTAGCATTCAGTTCCTGTTAGAACCTATCTCGTTGGCAAAGCATTTGCTGAGTGTAATATTTAGCTTAGTGAAGATTTTTCGTTTGGTTTTACTGTGGATTTTGTATTAAATATGTGCATGAGTCCAAATATAATTTATTTGTATTCCAGCTGCTGTTGGGTATCCTACGGATTGGCTTCATAGTTGTTTATTTATCTCAGTCATTAATAAGTGGATTCACTACAGCTGCAGCTATCCATGTGGTAGTGTCTCAGCTGAAATTCATATTTCAACTGCCAGTTCCTGGATACAATACACCATTGGGAATTATATGGGTAGGTATTTCAAACTCATATGTGATTATACTTCAGGGAGCCTTTCTGGTTATTATATGGTACTAGCATATATACCCGACATTGCCTGGGATTTTATTTTCTCATCGGTAATACTTGTTAAAAAGATTTAAATTCCCATGTCTCTAATTCCCCAAACTGTCCTGTCCAGTACCTGTAACTTTTCCTCATATTACCCAATCCAATCTGTATTCACAGTTATTCACACAGGTTGGGTTCCTGAAGGAATACGCTGCCCTCCTCCTTGCTGCCAGGTCTCATCTTCATAGCAACTGGCCAGGCCCAAGAGCTCTCTGTCTGAGAATTCTAAAGGCCCCTCCCTAAACTGCAAACCCCAGGATTCCATAGAATCTTCACAGGCAGCCATATGAGGTCTTCACTTGATGCAGCCAATCATATGAGGTCTTCTCACTTGACACAGATAAACAACAAACATTGACTTATATATTACTAGATTGAACAAGTGCCCACAGGAAATGTATATACAAAAGTGCTATTTGTCTGTATCCTATGAAAGCCACAATTTTCTTAGCCTTCTCAGTTCAAAATATTCTAAAAAATAAAATCTTTTAATAAATAGATTACACCCTATCTTCCTCAAAGAATCTCCACCCAGCATACATTCTTTGGGCCAAATATACAAGCTTCAATCAAGTTTAGATGGAGTAAGTGGAACTGGTTGAAAGTTACCCAGTAAGTTTCATAACTGAGTCAGGATTTCAATCTAACCTTCCTTAGTCCTTGTCTGACACTCTAACCACTGTACCATGCTAATTTTGGTTTTCATGTAGCTAAAGTACTTGCTTGTACCATAGATTTGAACTGAGATGTCTAAAGGCTGTGATGATGATGATGATGACCATGATGATGATCCTTTGTGACATGATGTTTATTTTTTCTTTTTTTTCATTCTATAACAGGTACTTAGAGACATATTTAGTCAGATAGCAGACACAAACATTGCAGATCTCGTCACGGCACTTATAATCTTGGTCATCGTATTTGCGGTCAAAGAACTAAATGAACGTTGTAAAGCCAGGTTCCCAGTACCCATTCCCATTGAACTTGTTGTGGTAAAGATTTTTTGTTTCTTTCTAAAAATGGTAACAGATAACTTTTTAAAACACACACACACAATTTGTTATATGTATTGTCACAGACAATTTAATTTTTGTCCAGTTTAGAACAAAGAAAACTATTATGCACAAAAAGTTCTTGCTTAATACCTCATATTCAGTGTTATCTCATGGGACTGTATCAGATTCTCTTGTCAGGAAGCCCAGCTCATCTAAAATGATACCACACCAGAATACACATGGGAGGGTTCATGGATAGGCTCTTACTGATAAACTTCCTCCCCAAATGAAATCATAGTTCTCATTGGACTGGGTTACAATGGGAACTTAAACTTTTCATTTCAATAAGTCAAAGATAAAATGGCATGGTCTGGTCATTTTTGTGCAATTCCGCCATCTTAAATATTAATAGATAATGTGTGACATTAATAGCTGATATTTGAAGATAAGTTTGATGAGGAAAAGGCAAGCATTAGAAGAAATGTTTGGTCATCTGAAAAAAAATATGTCTACTAGAACTACTAACAGGAGGGGAGGATAATGAGAATAACTTCACTAAAGTCTTTGCTTTTGTGCTTCTTTCCAGACAATCATAGCAGCTGGATTATCCTATGGCTTCAATTTCAAAGAGAGATTTGGTGTGGCAGTTGTTGGAGACCTAGAGAAGGGGTAAGTTATATACCGTACTCTTATAATGGCTGCATCTTTGGGATAAATTGCTGTCCAGTATATTTAAGTTGTGAGGGGAACGTTTTGTCATACCATGTTTGAAATTTGGAAGGTTGCTGGAGGACAGCTAAAGTACTCATAGCCATGGCCCTAAGCTGGCCAGTGCTGAGGAAGGGACTTCTGTGATGGTCATGGCCAGAGCAAACTAATATAGAAAAGTCAAAGTTTGTGAGTTTGTCTGTGTCAGGCAGGTGAAGACCTCATATGATAGGCTGTGTCAGGTGAGAAGACCTCATCTGATTGGCTGGCTGATTCTATGGAATCCTGGGGTTGGCAGTTTAGAGAGGGGCCTTTAGAATTCTCAGCTGGAGAGCTCTTGGGCCTTAGGCTGGTTGCTGTGGAGATGAGACCTAGCAACAAGAAGGAGGAGGCCAGTGTATTTCCCTCAGGAACCCAACCTCTGTATGCTAATAACTCTGAATACAGATTGGGTTGTGGAATATGGGGAAAAGTTACAGGTACTGGACAGGACAGTTTGGGGAATTACAGGCACAGAATCTCAAATCTTTCTAACAAGTATCACCTGTGGGAAAATAAAATCCCAGGCAATACATACACTAGTATGTATATATTCTCTGGTGCTTTTCAAGGCATGTTTGTGAAGCAGTTCTACTCCAATTGCCACAATCTGAAAATACAGATTGTGAAATGAATACATGTGGAAGGAACCTTCTATCTTCTGCCTTCATATTCCTCCACCACTACATAGAGAGATAGTCACCTTTATCAGGGTTTTATTAAGACTATGCACATCAAAATATCCCAGTAAATGCATGTTTAAGGCAACTATCTACCCAAATCTTTAACTAAATGTAAAATTTGTCTCTGTCATTACACATAGCAGTGAATTATACAATTGCTAGCCTGTCATCATTGGCTAAAATGCAGCATACCACTAGCAAAGGAAAAGAGTGTGGTAGCACAGTTCCACTGGATTTTCCACAGTTGTGTACACAGTAACACATACATGTGCCAGTGGACCACCTGCTGGACAAAAAGTCTGAACCAGCTCTTTATGTTACCCTCATTGTCCATCTCTGCAAAAGTTTTCCAGTGCATGTTTATGTGTTATATTAATGTGTTAGAAAGGAGAGGAAGGCAAAGACACTCACTGCCTTAGTTGCACAAGAAAAAATCATACCAGATTCCTCTGATGTTCAAAGTCAAAAACAAGACTTCCATAAGTGCAATGATATTTCCACTAGCACAGTCATCCTCTTAGATTGTGGCTTTTGTAGTCTATACTTGGGCCTAAGTACCTTAAATGTACCAGATTCTGTCCTATTTTGGATGAGAGACTGCCAACAAATACCAGGTGCTTTGGTTATATTTCAGAGGATGGAACAGGCAAAACCACCTAGGAATATTCCTTGCCTAAGAAAACCCTATGAAATTCATGGGGTTGCCATAAGTTGACTTGAAGACACATACATTCTATATTTATTTTATATAATATAAGAACGGTTGGCAGGAAATTACCTGCCTATTTGCGTGCTGGTAAAACTTCATGCACATACAAAACCCACTTGTTTGTAAAGCCCTTCTCTTACTTCAATTTCACTTTCAGGTTCCAGGCTCCTATTTCACCAGATTTGAGTTCCATCGAAAGCTGTGTGGGCGATGCTTTCTCCATTGCCATTGTTGGCTTTGCAGTAGCCTTTTCAGTGGCTAAAGTGTATTCCATAAAGCATGATTACCCCATCGATGCCAACCAGGTAATGTGTATGTGTGTATGTGTATGTGTGTGTATGTCAATGCCAGTCAAAGAAATATTTTCTTTGGTTTGATATAAAATAAAATTGCTTTGTTTGTTTTTAAAGGAATTAATTGCCTTTGGAGTGGGCAACATCTTTGGTGGTGCATTCAGAGGATTTGCTGCAAGCACTTCACTCTCAAGGTCTGGTGTACAGGAGAGTACAGGAGGCAAAACACAGGTATTGCATAACCAAGACTTCCTTAATAATGTAATATGAAGAGAATGTACTCTAGGATAAAGATTTACAGTGGACTTTTTTTTTTCATTCAGATTGCTGGACTCCTCTCTGCTCTCGTTGTCATGGTTGTCATCCTTGCCATTGGTTTTCTCTTGGAACCACTGCAGAAGGTAACACATGTTTTGCATAAAAGTAGTCTCTTTCTTCTTCAGCAAGAAGAACAACAACTACTTGTTGCTCAACTTCTTTAATTCTTTCTTACAAGAATGATGGGAAATTGTATTATATCCAGTAGAAACTGATGCCATGAATGATCACCAAATATTCCCTGAATTTACATGCAAAAGTGATGCACAAAATGCAGCTTTGTTGTTCTGATTGCAGGGCTGATAAAAAATACAGAAGACTAGTACCAATGTAATCATGGGGAGGGTAGCTGTTTAGAACAGGGGGGCAAAATGTTACCCACCACATATTGTTGGACTGAAAGTCCCACCAGCCCTTTCCATTTGAGGTCAAGCATTTTAGAAGCTGCTGTCCAACAACGTCTGAAGGCCCACAAATTGCCCACTCCTGCTTTAGAAAGTGATATCAGACAGGTACTACAATAATGCTGCTTCTTTTAACATTCCAGTTTGAAAGGCTGAATAAATTCTCTTCCTTTTTGCATCCTCACATTTCCCTTAGCAGTCTTAGGCCATTTCCGCACTGTTATAGTGCTATTATTCCACTTTCAACATTCTGTGGAATTCTGGGGCTTGTAGTTTACTGAGGCCAAAGAGCTCTCTGGCTGAGAATTCTAAATGCCCCTCCCTAAACTGCAAACCCTAGGATTCCGCAGGATGCTGAAAGTGGAATAATAGCACTATAATGATGTAGTGCGGAAATGGTCTTAGATATCCATCTGGAATTGCTGAATAATTCCCTTGTCTTGTAGCACAGTTCTAAACTAAACTTAAAATGATAGTCTATAGTAAGAATAACCCCTTGCTTTTTTTGTGTGTTGGGGGGGGGTGTTGGTTCTTGTGGAGATTGGTATCCTCTTCTACCCTCCACAACTACCAAATCCCCTGCTCTCTGATTCATGGTTTTGCTGCAATAGCTGTGAATGGCCATTTTCTGGCTGGTAGACAGTGCAAGTGATTGGAGAAGTGCCATGCCCCATAACAGAAAGATGACATCATCTTCCAAGACCTCAGCAGAAGATATCATCAGCAGAAGATGGCATTGGTTTGTGTCAGACACTTCAATCCTCCTGCAACTTTCCATTAGCCACAGAAATGCCATTCAGCAGAGGTATCATATTAGAACCATGAGTTTTGGGGATGGTGAATGGGGAGCCATAGCTGAGTGTAGAATTCTTATGTTACACCAGGCAAGGCAAGATCTCAGCCATAAAAATCTGGATTAACATAGTCCAGAATATATAGGGATGGATTTTGGACTCTACAAACTGAAAATAATAACCACATGCGTATTAGCTCAGAACTGGCCATAAATTTAGCCTCGTATAGGTTTAAGTTACGGTAGAAGAACAAGTTTAGATGCTCAGAAATGTCCAAAAACATTTCGATGCTGGGGGATGGGAATCAAAATGATCCTTGATTTGATGAAAAATTTGTTTAATGATGTTTATTTTATTTAGTTTTTATAGGATAAAAAAACTATTCCCATCTATGTAACCCTCATAGATGCAGATTTTTTTTTAAAAAAAAATCCACTGAGTGCCTTACACGAGATTGTTTTCTGACCTCAATAAGAATGCCAATACATAGCAAGGTATAAAAATGCCCATTTTCTGCAGGAGTGTTTATTGATGTAGATTTAAGAGGTTTCCCCCAACACACAAACATCCAGTGCTGGACAGCACATATTCACATGAGGTAGAATATTTGTTTTAGGTAGCTGTGAGCCCTGCTCATTTGTAAAAGAATGTAACAATCACAAATGTAATAGATTTATTGGGACAATTTTTGTCCCAGCCCTTTGTCTGTAAACAAAAACTTGTACAAGACAGCTGGCTTAACTGTAAGGCACTTTGGCCTAAATCCTTATGTTAATCCCAATTAGAAAAGATCCTCTAAATCCATGGAATTTGTATGACTTACCAAATTCCTATTAATTCGTTGGGCCTACTTTAGTCTGGACTAACAGTTTGATTTAGGTCATTGTTTCCAGCTCTTCAAGTGAAAATGTTATAAAATGCCATCTTTGCAGGTCTATTTCAGTCTTTCTGTTTCTGACTAAAATGGTTCATGTACCTGGATGATGGTTTTTTAAACAGAAAAAAAAAAGAACTCAGAGTGGCTTCCAACAATAAAATGACCAGCCAAAGTATAAAACACATAGATCAACACTACATAAAACATTTTAAAACAACAGCAGTTAACAGAACAAGCCTAGAAAAGAAAAATAGCACTTCATAAAGATGATCATTGCTCATCATTAACTTTATTGTTAAGATGAAGAACACGTACAGCAGTAATAACGAACAAAAGGAAAGAGGATACATGCAGCCAAACAGATTCTTAAACAATCAAATTTGAATACAACAAGTGAAGACAAGACATTGGCCATTTCCGCACTAGCCTGTTATAGCGCGGTGATTCCACTTTCAACATCCTCTGGAATCCTGGGGCTTGCAGTTTCGGGAGGGGCTGGCCGAAACTGCAAGCCCCAGGATTCCAGAGGATGTTGAAAGTGGAATCACCGCGCTATAACAGGCTAGTGCGGAAATGGCCAATGTCAGGACTTTACAGAGCTCACCTCAAGATAACTCTAACAGTAATAATGTTTAAAATCTTGGCTGAGATTGTATATTGCATTTGTAACTATTTAAAGATATATGTACACTATGTAACTATGTAAACATAGTTAGAAATGACCTAAAGACCTGACCTCTAGAACCCAACTTAAACTCAAGGGAGCCATGCCAAGTGACAGAAGTCTGCAGCACAGATAAGTCAGGTGCTTCAGGATGACATGGCTAGCCCCCTTCCACCCCCAAGCCACAGTGTGATGAGCAGAAGCTTCTGCTCATCACCCCAAGGCCCCGGGGGCCAGAGAGGGCTAGCCAAGTCATCCTGAAGCATCCCACTTGACTGCACCATAGACCTCCATTGCATGGTGCAGCAATCTTGAGTTTAAGGAAGCTTCTCGGGGGTGACAATAATGCTATAATCATGAGTATATAGCATATCTGGATATGTAGCATTTGCAGATTCATAGCACTAACCACAATGTAGGATGCCAGCCATTGTCTTTTAATGATTCTCCAAAATCTGTTAACTGAAGCAGCAAGATATTCCTTCTGCCTAATGGTAGGGTTTCTCTCCCTTGGTATTTACTTGCATAACAGTACAAACTTTGATAAAGCATTCTACCCTTTGGACACAGTAATTTTTGGGTATAAGAGCCTTGTTGCTGCTGCTGCTGTTTACTGAAAGCCTCCTGCCCTCATATAAAAATAATTCTGAAATATGCTGAAACTGCTTAGCATTTTCCTAACATCAGGCAGCAATATCCTTTCCTAAGAAAAGACAGAGAAAACATGCATTCACTGATATTTGCATGATGACTATATTTAATATCAACGGTATATGCATTTTATACATTTTAATGTCTCGTAGCAGGAGGGAATTCCAGGATACACATCCATATTTTTATTATTCCTCTTTAAAAAAAACTTTAAGGTTTAAAGTGCATTATGTTTTGTTTCCTGTTCCCACCACCAGTCTGTCCTCGCAGCTCTGGCTCTTGGAAATTTAAAGGGAATGTTGATGCAGTTCAAAGAGATAGGAGTTTTGTGGAAAAAGGACAAGTATGACTGTGTAAGTACATTATGCTAAAAAGTGTGAAACCTTCTTGCCATTTCATTTGTGGTTGGTCTAAAATGCACGCAGCTGTATTGTAAATTATGATTTTGTCAATCGGCATCAGTGCTTTAGTTAATTCTGCCAGACTCCCATAAAAAACAGTCCTGAAGCAGAGAATTGTATTCACAGTCTTTAGCTACTTTGTAGTAGGGTGGTGGTGGTAACAACTGTTTTCCATTTGCTTCTTCATGAAATTATCACACAATATTGAGTTTATGCAATTATACTTCAATAATGTGCTCATGGTTCTGCATTTCTTCAACAATCATTTTAAAGGGCTGTCTATAAGGAGGCCAAGCAAGATATACATCTGCCCACAGAAAACCACACTCACAAACTGAGAGCATCTTTTGAGACCAAAACGACACATAGGCCAGTTGGAAAAGTTACCTTTTTAGACTACATCTCCCAGAATCTCCCAACTAGCATGACCACTAATAAGCACTTTAATAGAGAGAAGGAGGAGTCTTAAAATCCTGGGCATAAGCAGATTCTCATGTTCCTAAAGTTATAGCTCTAGTCAAAGAACTCTCTAGTCAAAATCTAACTCTCATTCCTTGTGTGTTTCTCTTTTTGGTTGATAAGTTTGACAATTAAATATATTTTCTATAAAGTATTTCCAGAGCTCAGGAAGTTATGCTGTCTGGAAAATTCTGAGACTTATGATCTAAAAAGTAATTTTCTAAACACTAATCATTCATACCAACTTCAGTGTAGCTTCTGTCCTCAACTCACTCTTTGGTTATGCTGTATCAGCTGTGGTATTAGCCATAAGGGCCTCGAATGCCGTGCTCCTCTGTTTGTTCTAATAAATAACTGAATGTATTCATGAAATCTGGTTGTTTGATGTTTATACATTTATTTATTTGTCAGGTTATCTGGGTTGTGACCTTCTTAGCTGTTGTTTTATTGGGGTTGGATATTGGATTAGCAGCCGGACTAGGATTTGAACTCCTGACTGTTATATTCCGTGCACAGTTGTAAGTAAACGTTTATAGCATTTCTACCCAACTTATTACTTGAAACTTTTGTAGTCAAAATTTAGAAAGCTACCTTTCAGAAGTATTTGTTATGGTAATGAAAAAAGTAGTTAACTACATAATCAGTAATAAAATTAATTAGTTGTAGTTAGAGATTGGCATGCTGTTCAGCAGTTATGAGATCGTAAATTGGATTTACAGTCTTATAACTGATGAGAATTCATGTTTACAGTCATGAGCAACAGAACACGATGCACAAAACCTAGCTTGTCAGCCTGGCAGTGCCCTGACCCAAGCATTTCCAAGGGACTGCAGATTGGTGCACTGGGAAAGGATGGCTGCAGTGCTTACCTGGGCATGGGGTACCTTGGAAAAAGCAGCAGTGGCATGATCCAAGGGGACTCTCCAGCTGTCGGTTGATCAAGCACCCTACAACCAGAGAGGACACAGAAATAATTTCCCAGTTCCCCAATCTCCAGCACGTTGGAAACACTTTGGTTGGGGTGCTGCTAGTCTAAGAAGGCAGGGTTTTGTGGTTGGCATCATCAAATGTAGTTATGATAATGGAGCTCTGTCATCATAGTTACACAAGTAATGCAGGATCCTGAACACAGGTACACGTTCCAAAAAGTAAGTAGTTACTTCCCATTTCTCAAATGTACCCAAAGTGGTTACTTTTCATTTCTTTTTCAAAAATATCTAAATGCTGCTAGATGCAGGCCTATTGAACAAAAGACACTCTCCTCCCACTTGCCTCATTGTTACCTCAACATCGACAAAAGCATATGAGATAGCAACACAAGGCATAATGTAAGCCAGCACATGAACCATGTGGTATTCCTCCTCAACCATTTAATGAGGTCATTCCTCTGTAACTATAAAGATAACATAAAAAAGTCAAAATTGCACCATAAAAGAAGTGGTGCTATCTTGTTTTTAAGTTATAATACAGTTACACCTTTCTTTATGCAAACAAGAACAAAATATATGTAACTAGTTTTATAGCTAGTTCCTTCCAAGTGCTGGAAGCAGTTTAAGAATAAATAAAATGCAAATTAAGAATGCAAAGATAATACATTGTCAGCATCAAATAAACCACAAAACAATACATACAAAATTAAGTTCAAGTGTTCATATTGACAATCAGCTAGTTTTAATTACATACAATTATATTCACAGATTTCTACTTGGACTGTTCTGTGCACTCAGAACAATTTGCTAAATGTGCAACTTAGGCCATTTCTGCCTTACACTATTATAGTGCTAAATCTTGAGATTCTTCCTAGAGATCATAATAGTATCTCATCACTTTGTACTGAGTCGTGATACACGTGACCTCTTTCTACAGAAAAAATCATGATAACTGGGATGGCCTAAGATATTTTTCTGTCTGATGCAAATGATGAGTGCTTCCCTCCTCATTGTTCTAGATACAGAATGTGACCAGAAAGACAGCCAGTCTTTTTTTGCCTCTATTGTTTGGGACATCAGCTTCCACACCTTAAGACAGTCCACTTAAACATTGGCTAAATCCTGTGGTTAGTCCCGACTAGAGTAGACCCATTCAACCAAGGGGATTGACCAATACGTTGACTCATTATTCAACAATTGACTGAATAGGTCTACTCTAGTTGGGACTAACCAAATAGATGATTCCAACCTTATGTGTAACACCCACAGCTTGGTTCTGCAACACCTCCCTGTTGTCTTGCTTCCTGGTATAGCTGCCCCATATAGACAACATGGACTGTTACTGATCTATGATTATAATTTCATCCAAGCCAATTTTCACTTAATAGGGCTTTGAATTATAATTCCAAGTGTTTAATTCTGTAAACTAAGCTTCTAAAGAAGGTACAGAAATAATATGTCTGTGTTAGAATTACATTTCCCGTATTTACAACAGAAGATATTAGGCATGCCAGCAGAAAAAGCACTCCCTTTCAGACACTTATGGAAGTGAAGGTTCCTGATTAAACTAGTATCAAACATTAGTTTACATGGATATTGCTGCTTAGCTATGAGGAACCTTAAGCCCTCCAGATGATTTGAACTTCAGTCTCCACAATCACTTTCCATTGATCTTCAGCATGACCACTGGATAGATCTGATAGAAGTAGAAATTCAAAACTTTCAGATCAATTCCATCAGAAGGGCCAAAGTTACCTCATCCCTGTTGCAGTTGGCCTACAGTTCCATAAATGAATAAGGATGATCTCTGGATAAAGTCTCTGTTCATGAGACATTGGGCCATTTCACACCATACAATTATAGCATTATTTTAACTGTCATGGTTCCATCCTATGAAATCCTGAGGTTTGTAGTCCAGTGAGGAACTAGAGTCCTCTTGCAGAGAACTCAAAATACCTCTCCCTCGACTGCAAATCCAAGAATTTCATAGTACGTTACTATGGCAATTAAAGTGGAATCATAGAGCTATAATTGTGTATTGTGGAAAAGCCCGCCCGCAGCCCATCCCAATGGACTGCTGAACAGATGGTATTGGCTGGGAGGAGGAATGTAAAAAAGGTTGGGGGATAACTTCAAGAATACAAATACAACTTCAAGAATAAGACTGTACATCCTGTTTCAGCCAGGACAGAGGCGCTAAAAGGAGGACAAACAGAGGAAGCTCAGAGAGAAGGAAAGAAAGGAAAGGCCCCAAGTGGAAGTAGGAGGTTTGCAATAGACACCAGATCTTGTGGTTCTCTCAACCATTTTGGACAATAGTTCCCATTATCCTCAACAAATTACTATATTTCTGGCTTTGAGGTTGGGAGCTATGACAGATACTATATTACAACTAGTAAATATATTTTTTTTATTAAGTAATACATAATTATATAAAAGCTTTACAAATAAATCTATATTACAATAAATAATATAGAAAAACACAGTGATATCGTAGAGGATCGCCTCCAGACAGGGCAAATGTGTTGAATAGTTGCAGTAATTGTTACTGTAATTCTTATTTGTTTGTTTTTTAAAATATGCCAGTCACATTTCTGTTGTTCCAGTTTGTTTTCAGGCAATTCCTTCACCACCCCCTTATTAATCCCACAGCATATCAAAAAAATATATTCTCTTATTTTCTCCTTTAAAAAAAAGTTCAGAGTTATAGTGCTATGATGCATGAGTGAAATAGTACTTTTGTGCAATAACTCTTTAAAAAAATTCAGAGAGGAGAATATTTGCTCTTCAGACCACTAGACCACCTCAGCAAGCCATGTCCCAGGCTAAGAAATAAAAACCTTTGGAATTACAGGTCCAAGAAATTGCTATAGTCATTCCCCCAAAATATTGGAACAAGTTGATGCAGCAGCAACAACAAGCAACAAAACTGAAGGAACTTGTGCTTCTTTAGACCAGTCTGTAAGACTCATCTGATAAACATTTGTAGTTCTGCAATTACCAGGGTTTCCAAGAAAATTAATCTTAAACCAATTTAACAGAACATTCCTAGGCAGGTGTTCTCTGAAAAAAGGCCCCACTGTGTTCAACAGGATTTACTCCCAAATAAGCATGCATTGGATTGTAGCTTTGGGGGCTAATCTGGATTTCACAATGATCCACATCCTTAATTAACATGGCAGTGGATTCCTATTCCTCTGTGTTAGTCAGTAAATCCAATTTTCCCTTTTTTTTTCCAGTCCAAAGTGCACACTTCTGGCCAACGTTGGAAGAAAAGACATCTACAAAAACAGAAAAGATTATGCAGATGTAAGAATATTAATTGTATTAGCTAATGTATGTCAGCTGATCAAGATAGGATACATGAAACTAATAGGTAATATTTATGACCTAGATATATGAGCCAGAGGGAGTGAAAATCTTCCGGTGTCCATCTCCAATCTTCTTTGCTAATATTGACTTCTTCAAGAGCAAATTGATTACAGCTGTAAGTATTTTACTGGAGGTAATTCTGTAATAGAAATCATTTTTCATGTAACGTATCCCTTTAAATGGTATACTGCCAGACAGTTTTCAGTGACATTTTTTTCTATGTGACTTGTTTGGCTTTTTTCTACAAACTATGCTATTTGTACATGTTTTGCCAAATACTAGAAGTCGGCTTACTGGCAGAAGTGTTTGTTAAACAATCTATGAAAGTTTTTTCCATCTCCTCTTTTTACTGTGAAATTAATAATAATATTTTTTCAGGAGAACTTGGCCTTAGAGCCTCTGGCCAGCACAGAACAAATAGTTATCTATTATTATTATTATTATTATCATCATCATCATTACTACTACTACTACTACTACTTGTTGTGTGCCTTCAGGTTCTTTCGGGCTTAAGGTGACCCTAAGGCAAACCTATCACAGGGTTTTCTTGACAAGATGTCTTTAGAAGGGGTTTTTCTTTAACTTCCTTTAAGGCTGAGACAGTGTTACTGACTCACTACAACTACTGCTGCTGCTGTGACTACTACTACATACCTCCTTTTTCCCAGTCTGTAACTACAGGTAGTTTAGAACAGTTAAAAGAGGCATAGCTAAAAAATATACCAAGTACAAAAGTTAAAAATGTCTATCCATAAAATTAAAACACATTTAAAAACATGACTATCAAAAACAAGAAAAAAACAAAACACAGAAAGGGCAGCACAATTCTTCATGCCCCAGTCCCCTTGAGCATTCAGTCTTTGGAGAGCTGCCAAAATAAGTAAGTAAGTAAACAAGTAAGTATGTATGTATGTAAGTAAGTAAGTAAGTAAATAAATAAATAAATAAATAAATACAGTCTTAACCTGCCTATCAAAAGATAGCAAGGAGGGTGGCTAACTAACTTCTCTCAGAAGGGAGTTCCAGAGCCTGGGAGCAACCACTAGGAAGGCCCTCTCCCATGTTCCCACCAGGTCTACCTGTGAGGATGGCGGAGCAGAGAAAAGGCCCTTCTCAGAAGATCTCAAAGCATGTACAGGCTGATATGGGAGAGCACCGTCCTTCAAATAACCTCAACTTGAGCCAAGATCATAACGAGGACTTTCAATTGTGCCTGGAAACAAACTGGCAGCCAGTGGTGCTGTTGCAATAAGAGAGATGCATGTTTCCTGTAACCAGCCCTAGTTAACAATCTGGCTGCAGCTCTTTGAACAAGCTGATATTTCCAAACATTCTTCAAAGGCAGCCACATATGCAGTGCATCACAGTAATCTGAACAAGATGCAACTAAAGCATATGTCACTGTGGCCGGATCCAATGTCCCAAGGAATGGATGCAGCTGGCCCATAAGCTTTAAATGTGCAAAGGCACTCCTGGCTACTGCTGAGACCTGAGCTCCTGGGCTTTTAGGGCTGAATTCAGAAGGATAGCCAAGCTCTGAACTTCTATCTTCACAGGGAGTGTAACACAATCCAGTAATGGCTGAATGTCTATTCCCTGATTTTCCTTTTAGTTAATCAGAAGCACCTCTGGTTTGTCTGGATTAAGTTTCTATTTGCCCTCATCCAGTCTATTACTGGTGAGAGACATTAGTTTAGAACCAGGACAGCCTCCTCAGATGGAAGTGGAAAGGAACAATAATGCTGGGTGTCATCTACATTCTGATGGCACTGAGCTCCAAAACTCTGGATGACCTCTTCCAGCAGTTTCCTGATAAATAGCAGCAGGGGGTGGGTGGATAAAAGAGAACCCTGAAGAATCCCACAGCCCAATGGCCAAAAGGTCACAGAGGACTTCCCCTGTACCATGTTCTGGGTCAACCCTCCAAGAAGGAAAGGAGCCACCATAAAGCAGTGCCATCAAGTCGCATCCTAGCAAGGCAGCCAGGAAGGATACTATGATCAATGGCATTGAAAGCTGCTGAAAATTCTGGCAGAATTAGCAGGCACAGGCTCCCCCTGTTAAGCTCCCAGCGTAGGTTGGCCACCAAGGCCTGACACCATATTGTGTAAATATATTTTTATTGAATTTCACATAAAATAGACCATCAGATAATTTTAAGCCTATACACACAAAGAAAAATCCTAACATAAATATCCTAACATAAATTTAAAAAAACCTTACTATACATATTAGACCTACCATATAAAAAGTGAAAAATAAAAAGAGAAAAGGAAAAAAAAAGACAAAAAATGGGGAGGGAGAAAAAAGAAAAGAATTACAGACAGACAGACAAGGAAGATTATAGCACAAGACAAGAGAGCAGAACAAGAAAGAAGAAACATACCAGTCATAAGACAAAAACACACAAACTCTTGCACCTACTTACCCGCTACTTAACCCACCCCCTAGCTTCCTACGTAACCTGACATCCGTTAAACTATCCAATCAATGCATATCCCCTCACTTTGAAGAAAAGGAATTTTCCTTTATATATAAATATTTAACTCTGTTTCCTAGAGTTCTAAATAATCTAAATATCAAAATCCAATTGAAAATTGTCACCCATTCTACTCTTCATATAAAGTATGGTTCCCAGATTTTCCAATATGATAGATTTCCCCTTCAACCATCCTGATAATTTCTCTATTTTTGCTACTTACATCACTTTAAATAATGGAACATATTTTTGGCACCAATACTTTGCTAATATTATCTTTGTTGCTATTATCAAATAATATTTTATTTTCCTTTTCAATCGTGTCTTCATAATCTAACATATTCAAAAGATATAGTCTGGTCTGAATGTGATTCTTGATTTCAAAATCTTTTGTATTTCCCCATTCACATGCAACCAATATGTTCTAGCCTACTTACATGTCCACTGTAAATGGTAGAAAGAATGTCTTAATTTAAGAAATTTTCTTAATTTTTAATTTAGGAATTAAGAATTTAAACTCCAAGCTTTTGCAGATGATGTTATATTCATATTAGAAGATTCGTTAGTAAGTGTAGTAAGTTTATTAAGGGTGATAAGAGAATACAGTAAATATGCTGGCTTTAAAGTGAATGCAGATAAATCTAAAATTTTGACAAAAAATATGTCATTACAGGAACAAAAAGACCTTGAAATAAAGACAAACTTTGAGGTTGTTAAGAAAGTGAAGTATTTGGGAATAAATTTAACAAATAATAACCAACAGCTGTATGAAAACAATTATGTTAGAGCTTGGGATGGAATAAAAAAAGATTTAGTGAAATGGAAGAATTTATCTTTATCTATGTTGGGGCGAATAACAATAATAAAAATGAATGTCTTGCCAAAATGAATGTATTTATTCTAAACTATTCGAGTTATCCTCTCTGATAAGCCATTTAAAAATTGGAAAAAAGACTTATCTTATTTTATTTGGAGGGGTAGGAAACCTAGAATAAAAGAGAAATTGATGATGGAAGAAAGAGAAAGAGGAGGGTGGGGCCTGCCAAATTTACAATTATATTTTGAAGCAGCAGGTTTATCATGGATAAAAGAATGGATTGTTTTAAATAACAAAAGATTATTGGAATTGGAAGATCATGAACTTTGATTTGGCTGGCATGGCTACTTACGGTATGAGAAAGTGAAAGTGAATTTACAGTTTAAAAACCATACAGTAAGAAGGGCAGTATTTACAATTTGGGGCAAGTATAAAAACAATTTTGGCTTAAAATTCCTGGATGGGTATCACCTCAGGAAACATTTTATAGAAGGGAATTAGACTACCCTAAAAAATGGATAAAATACATAGATTTATGGAAAATTCAACAGGAAAATTTGATGATAAAAGATTTTCAAAAATTAGTAGAAGGACAGATTAAGATTCAGTGGCCAGCATATTATCAATTGAGAGAAAGATTTAAAGAAGATAAAAATAAATATGATTTTGAAAGTAAGGAACTAGATATAGAAAAAACAATATGTGAGGAACAAGACCATTTGATAGCTAAAATATACAAATTAATAGTATACTATACAGATGAGGATGAAGTAGTTAAGCAGAGTATGATAAAATGAGCAACCAATGTGGGATACCCTGTACCCATTGGAACAATGGGGAAAAGTATAGAGAAGTGGTCTAAAATTCACTAGTTGTTATGACTATAAGGAACATTTTTAAAAAATGATGTATAGATGGTACATGTATAGAAATGTTTTGAAATACATGCTATTTGTAAGTTGTTCGCCGCCTCGATCCATATGGAGAAGCGGGATACAAATAAATAAATAAAATAAATAAATAAAAAATAAATACTTAACTGCAGTTAAAGCTAGCAAAAATATATTAAAAAGTTAGTAATAAACGTTAGAAGGTCTGACACCATATCGAAAGGGATCTCAATAGTCTGTCTCATCCAGGAATCCCTGGAGTTGGGACGCCATCACATGTTCGAAGACATTGCCTGGAAACTAAATGTTGGGAAGTGGCCAGTACAGTAGGATCCACAGAAAGTTTCTTCAGCAATGATCTTACAACTACTTCCTTTAGGCATGATGGAACTCTACCTTGTTTTAGTGGGGCACTGAGGCTCCTGAATGAGTTACAGAAGAAAATGTGGCTATTCTATATTTTGTATTTCAAAATCTGTTAGAGTTTGGGAAAGGATTGCAGGCAGATGTGAAATTGTATGGAAAACTAGAAAAAGCTTGGGTCATATGCAGATTAAATTAGTCCCACATTAGTCTGGTCAAATAAAGCTGGACCAACTCAATGAATCAGACCCAAACTATGCTAAATTCCTGGCAGAAGTTAGTGTTCCAGTGAAACAGTGTGCAATTTTTTAAAAAATCATATAATCCACTTTAATGTCTGATTGCTGTTCTTTTGTTATGGTGTTCAAGTTGTACTTGGAAAATATGAACATAAATTCAAAATATTGGCACTTTCTAATGTGAAACTCTGAACAACCATGTTAGTCATGGGTATGTAGCTGGAAAGTCAAAGAAAGTACTTATTCATGAATAAAAAAGAAATAGCTTGCTATTTGCACAGTTGTAGTGCCTGTTTGCAATTCGCTTTCCTTGGCATGCAATGCTTTCCCACTATATCCAAGCCAGGAAACTATAGTTATCAAGTTCAGAACACACTAACCTAAAGTCATGGTTTCAGGTCTTCAGAGGTTCCAACCTGGATAAACTTTGTTTCACAATTCAGATATAACAGGGAACCATGGTTAAATAACTCAAAATTCTTCTAAACATAGGAAGCTGAAAAAAGAAAAGGCAACATAAGAACAGACAATTTGGGGAAAGGTTTACGTATATCTCAGAAGGAAAGATGTTAAGCTTCAACTAGGCCTACCTGCAGCATCAGTTCTATTACTTGCCCATTTTACAAAGTTGTTTTAAACATTACCGAGAATACTGTGTACAGGAAAAATGCTGCTCAATTAAAAGTGCTACATAAATAGTATTTAGTAACAACCTTATACAATCAGATCTATACTTAGAATCTTTTTGAAAATCAAGGTCTCTATTACCTACTTGAAAAAACATTTAGGATTTACCAGCATGACAATAAAAAATAAGCTAGTTTTCGTTATCTCATTTTTTTTAACAAAAAATCAGGTTGGTTTTAAACCACAGAGAGTGCTGCGCAAGCGCAACAAAGCTCTGAGGAAAATCAGAAGGATGTTGAAGAAAGGAGAGCTTCAAGTGACACCCGTAAGTATGTACCTGCCTTCGAAACAAAGGGTGAAGAATAAGGGCCAAATAACTATATATGTGGAGGGGGGGGCAACTGCATCAGAGCTCAGGGCCAATTGTTCCTCTCAATCCCTTGCAGACCTCACACTCACACCCCACACACAGCAAACTCAAATACCTCAATTTTTCACTTAATCTCTTCCAAAACACCAGTGGAAAGTGATATCCCATCACTTCCTGTCACTGTTTTGATAGGAAATGAAAGGAACAATGGTATTATTTGGGGGTAGTAAGGCTTCTGGGATGGTTGTGGAAGAAGGGTATTTTCACATATTTTCACTTGTTTGGGATGAGCTTTCTGCATAGTAATTGGGCAAAAACTGCCCCAAAATCTTGTTTTTTAAAAATGGGGGGCTTGAGGGCTTTGGGGAACTGGTTGGGAGCTTCAGGGACCATAAAAGTGGCACTCGGGGGGTATCCCAATGTATGTCAAATTCCAGCAAAGTACAAAAGTGAAAAACCAAAAAATAAAAAAATAAAAATCTTTCTGTGTTTGTGTGTATGAATGTGGTTTTATGGCCACATTCATAAAGATAAGATTTATAGCCCAAGTGTGGGAAAAAGCAGAGTATTTCAGTAAAGAGTTCAATTCCCTGTCACATTTCAGTCAGAAAAGGGCTAAGATCTAGCACTGATGAGGGGGAAAAGGTATTAAGACTATCTCTACAATTAGAACAGAACTGGAATTCTCTGAAATACATTCTCTCACTGGATGCTGGTTTTGGGTTGCATTCCCACTCTATGACGGTCAACAAAATGTGCTAAGTAAAGCTGTTCCTGTTACACAGACACACTCATAGCACAAAAGGAAAGAATCTCTGGATAACAAAAAACAGAGGTTATCCTGCCCAAAAGAACTTTTGGGGGAACCGCATGGCAGCTGTTTATACACAAAGCAATGAGAACTTGGCCAAGTAATGCAAGCCCAGCAATTTCAGATCTCTTCCTTCAGAACATAATCTATTGTGCAGTCATATCTTCCCCTATAATCTTGAAATTAAAGTTTTACATTTAGTTGCAAAGGAAAAAGGCAAATAATCTATCTAACTTTATGGGTTAATTCTGGGAAAAGAGGGTAGCAGGGACAGGCTTGATAAACAGTAAACTTTTAAACTTCTAGTGACCTGTTTTAGTAGAGGGGCAGCTTGAAAGGAAAGCTGTTTTAAACCTGACCCTGTAAAAATTCCTGGTCATCTAGAGGTCATTGTGTCTAGATGCTCTCAATGGGGAAAACCTCCTTTCTCAAAGCACCATCTGTTATGCCAATTTATGGTCACGGGGTGAAATACTCATGTACTGTAGTATTCACCTCACATCAACCAACAGCCACACTGATTGAATTTGAAAAGGAGACTACACAACTGCTTTCTATTCAAATCCATTCTAAGAAGGATATGAAAAAATGGCTTATGTGCTTGTAGGAATCCAAAGAACAGTCCTTAAAGTAATTTGTTTATTAATTTAATCAGAGCCAATGAAAAAACTGGGAAATCGATGGGAAGTTCAAGAGGTACTACTAACTTACATAGATCTCATATATTTAGGATAAGCGAACATTTGCACTTCTATAGAAGAAATCATCAGACTCTCATTGAATGACCTCATGCTGCATTTGTTCAGCAACCAACTTTCACCCATAAGCCAAGCCACACCTTCAGCCAAAAATTTGCAGAAAATTGATTCTGCAGCTAAAAAAATGCATTTCTGGTACTAACCCTGCCCACCCAAACCATGATTTTTGGTTGAACAGCTTCCAGTCTATCTCCAATTTTCATTTCTAGCTTTTTCATCTTTGTTGAACCAAAAATCATGGTTGGGGTAGGCAGGGTTGTTAGTACCAGAAATGTATTTTTTTACATTTTCATTGGGGAATCTGGAGATGTTGGGGCTCAGGGAGGGACTTGCAGGGCTACAGAAAAGGACTTGGAGCCAAATATGTCCCCTGGGCTGTATTTTCTCCATAATTGCCACCCGAAAGAGGAAAAGGAACATTTCTCAGGATATTTGGAAGCTAGCACCATATAATAAATGGACAGTTGAGAGGTTATAATAAATTAAAAGCTTCTAGCCAGCTGGGAGATTGTGGGATTGTAATCCTACACATCTGAACAGTTCACCTAACTGAAGAACACTTGTATAAGCTGAACAATTTCAAAATAAAAACTCATGTTTTTGGCATCCTCTTTAGAATCTAGGAATAAAAGTACCTATAGCCCTTTTTTGTACTTTACAATGCAAAACCATATAATTATTTCTCTTCAATCTGCTTTCACCATACAAGACACAAGTAAGCAGAACTGATGATCAAGCAAGTGTCCTGTGCCATCTTCTCATTAAACATTCTTTCTAACATTTTGTTTCATACAGAAAGGTTTTCTTTGCACGGTTAATGCTGTAAATGATTCAGATGAAGAACTGGACAACAACCACATTGAAGAACTGGATCAGCCCATAGATACCAAAGACTTGCCAATTCAGATAGACTGGAACTCCAGCCTTCCTCCCAACATCACAGTTCCACGAGTTGATATACACAGCCTCATTCTTGATTTTTCTGCTGTGTCATTTCTTGACGTTTCTGCTCTGAGAATCTTCAGAGAGGTAATTGTCTTCCGCACAATATCCTGCTAGTGGATGTAGAAATGGATTTTTTTTATGCTGTTACATTTATGTCTTTTCACCCTTCCAAGTGACTAAAGGAACCCTAATTTTCCTCTCCTCAACCCTGTATTGGGGTTCTCTACTACACAGTTATAGCACTATGATTCTGCTTTAATTGCCATGGCAACATCCAATGGAATCCTGGGATTTTGGGGGGGGGCATTTAGAATTCTTAGCCAGAGAGTTCTAATGCCTCACCAAACCACAAACCCCAGGCTTTCATAGGATGTGATCATGGCTGTTACAAGTAGTCATGGTGGTACAATTGAGTACTGTGAAAGGGCCCTTAGAAACTAGCATTTGTTTGAATCTATTGTAACTGTTCCTAAGTGTGGCTGTAGACAAGTATATGTTATCACAAACTTTTAAACAGCAGTATCTGCAGATACGCTCAGTATTGCCATTTGATCTCAATGCTGAAGATCTACAGCAGTGTTAGCAATAGAAATCTGCATAAATTCTGCTTTCAGTTGGTCATCTACAATGAATATACAAGGTTTATTTTGCCATATGCATCCACATGGAAGAAAAGCTTCTGGCCAAATGTGCCATTCCACACATAAAGGGTCTGTGATTATCCGTGTGGCATTACTTCAATGTACAAAATGGAAACAGACCTTTATCTATAATTCTCTGCTTAGAAAGTGGAACTTTTTCTTAAAGTCTGCTGTATAATATTGTCAACCAATTGCTAAAATCTATCCATTTCTCCTTTAACAGACTCTGGTAGAATTTCTCCGGATTGATGTGGATGTATATATTGTAGGAGCACATGGTAAGCTGATCAGTTTCCATTTATTGTTTAAGCACTGCAGGATGGTCCAGGTTTGCTTATTAGCCAGTCTTTAACATCCTAAAGAAACAAAGCACTAGGCCTGCAATCAAGTGATCAAACCTGAAAGAAAACATGAGCTCATCCAGACTGACCTTTCAGAATTTGGTGGGAGTTGTGCACAAACTTTTTGGGATGTTTTAAAATATCCAGACAATCTATCTCCTACCTTGGACTATTTCTCATTCATTTCTGGATTAGGTACAACTTTTTAAACTGAAAGCAGGGGATGCCCTGGGAATTTCTGATATATGTAGAGATAAATTCCATTGTCTCAGTCCTCCTGTATTGCTGAGTGATTCCACTGATGATGTATTGAATGGGAGTGTGACATTTGCCAGGAGATTTACTTCTTACCTTTCTTTCCTCAGTACATTTCTGGTTATCCATTTAAATTTTTCTTTTCTTTCTTTCTTCTTTAGGCTTCCTTTTACAATGATTGTGCTAAAGTGACATAGCTTTTGCACTATAACAAAAAAATTATAAATTAATAGTGCAAGACTGGGTATTGGGGAAGGTGTATGGGTCACATATTGAGTTCACGGAGGGGATGATGGAGAAGGAAGGAAACCCTTCCCACACCACAAGTAACCACAGCTCAAGAAGGGGGGGACAACAATGGACAAAGCCCCAGTATATTTAGGTAATGACAAGAGATGTATCTAGAGTGGGGCAAGTGGGGCACATGCCCTAGGCACCAACGTGAGGGGGGCTCAAAAAAGCTGAACTCCTCCACCCTTCTATCCAACCCTAGACCACCACCACCCCAACCAGGGTTGTTCTTGCTTGTCCCAGTGTGGCAGTGGCAGCAGCAGCAGCACTCCTTCCCCCAGGTGTGGTCTGCCACTGCCCCCACCAGGGTCTTCCTCAGCCTGGGGTGGCAACAGCAGGAGAAGCAGCCACTGGGGCAAAATGTCCCAGTGCTCTAGGTGCTGTTGAACCTAGATACACCACTGGTAATGACTACATGTTGGAACAACCATTACAAGGTGTGAAATCTAGAGACAAAATAATCTAACATTTATCTGAGCTATTAGCCCATCTGGGGAAGCCCACTGTTATTCCCTACTCCTCCTTAATTGTTTTCTGGGTCTGAAAATTTGGTCTGTGTCCCCCCCCCCTTTATCCTGCAGAAGGCCTTCTGGATAAACTGGAAAGATGTGGATTTTTTGATGATGAAATTAAGCCGTCCATGTTTTTCCTTACCATTCATGATGCAGTTTTATATGTAATGGTGAAAAAGGATATTGCGGAAAACTCACCAAAGTACAAACCTAGTCCGGTAAGAATTTGCTGTGGTTGCTCATCTTCAAACTGGGTAGTATCTTAACTGTAGCCTCTGTAGTGAAGTTTGTGCCCCTTACTCCGGAGGCCACTGCTGTAGATTCACATATAGGCCTTGGTAGGTATAGTAAAGCCACCAGATCCCATTTCATCTTGGATGATAAGCAGTGTCAGCCTTGGCTAGTACTTGAATGGGAGACTGCCAACAAATACCAGGTGCTATAGATTATATTTCAGAGGAAGGAACTGGCAAAAACACCTCTGAGTATTCCTTGTCTAAGAAAAACCTATGAAATTCATGAGGCCACCATAAGTCAACAGGCAACTTGAAGGCACATGAGCTCAGAGAGAGAGAAAGAGAAAGAGAGAGAGAGAGGGAGAGAGAGGGAGGGAGAGAGAGGGAGGGAGGGAGGGAGAGAGAGAGAGAGAGAGGGAGGGAGAGGGAGAGAGAGAGAGAGAGTGACTGTTGTCATTAAGATTTTTGTGACTATTCATCTGTATACAGAAGGCACTCCAGTTTCTAGATATTGATTATGGGTGCATCCAGTCTAATTAAGAAGACTAGAAAGTCCCAAATTTTGTTTCTGTTCTTTCTGGTTTTATTTGAGAGATCCATACATATTTTGTTTATCCCAGAATGTTTTCTGTCAATTTTATGTCAGTCTTGGCATGATCAGAGACATTTTATGTCAGATCCCCAGGTCAGTTTATTTTAACCTAGTATAAAATCAGAAAGAAAAGGAACAAAATCTGGAACTTTTTGATCAATCTGGATGCAATCTTAGTTAACATAATGCAGTTTCTGTTCCTGGACAATTCCTGAACAAAATCTCAAATTAATAGAAGAGCAGCTGTTATGCAAACGTGCATGAAACAAAAAAGAAACCAAATTTCCTCCTTAACTCTGCAATATGTTTCCAACCACAGGAAAAGGAAAGCAAAGATCATTTTATAATCAATACAAATGGAGTACTACGCAATCGGGAACCCACGGTAAGGCAAACAATTTTGCCAAACTTTTTTTAAAAAATGGTCAGGTTAAGAGCATTTGGGACAATGCTGCCCCTGAAGTAGCCCCCCAGTACAAATAGCCAGTGCCTTATCTAAACTTTAAGAAAAGAAGGAGACCCCACCACCTCTCTAGGCGATCGGTTCCACTGAGGAATCTCTCTCACTGGCAAGAAGTTCCTTCTAATGTTCAATCAAAATCTATCCTCCTGTAACGTAAAACCATTAGACCTAGTTCTAGCCTTTGAGGCAGCAGAGAACAAGCCTCAGTTATGACATATTACCACCGTTCTCAGAAATGTCACATGAAAACTTTAGTGGCTTTGCTTCTGTAGCATCCACATAGATCAAGGGTGGGTAAAGTGCTGCCCATGGCCACATCAGTCCCTCCAAATTCTCACAACCCCTGGACCTTCACAGGGGACATGGCCTAAAATCCACTCTTTACCAAATTGCCCCAAACCACAGCATCTGAGCCTGATGGATAATCCATTGTTGGCATCCTGTTTGTTAGTCCCAAGTCAAGTAGACCCACTGACTGAATTGTTAAATGGTGAATCAACCAACAGGTAAATCCAGTGGATTCAATGGCTCATCTTTAGACAGGATGAGAAGCAGCATGGTGTCATAATTTGCCTGTTGGACCAGTTGTTGTAGTTCAAGTCATTTCTGACTCATAGCAAACCTGTCATGTGCTTTGCCTGGCAAATTTTCTTCAGAGGGGGGTCTGCCATTACTGTTGTTCGAGGCTGAGGGAGATCAACTTGCCCACGGTCACTCAGTGGTTCTCCGTGGCTGAGTGGAGATTCAAACCCTGCTCTTCCAGAGTCCTCGTCCAATATTCAAACCACTATACCACACTGGCTTCTGGGCTCAAATTCCCACTCAGCCATGGATTGTGGAACCCAAGGTTAAAACAACATCAACAACCTATTCCAGTAATGAACCAAAGTGTTGTGTTACCCTGATTTCTGGGGTCCCTTGGGGGACACCTCAATGTGCTCCACATGATGGGGAATGGAAACTAGCCAGAGGACAAGCAATAGCAATGTGAGATGCAGGGTAACCTAGCGGGGTCTTTTTACCCAGTTTTTACGGGGTCAGGCAAAGCCAAAAACCAAACAAAAATGTCCAATAAATGATTTTATTGAATGAAAGTCTCTCACACCAATGCAGTCACTCACACACTCACTCAAGACCTATTAAGAAGCAAAAGAGAGGAAACTGGATAGGGGAATATTGAAGAGGTTGTAGCTGGAGTAATACTGCACCTTTTCCTGAAGTCCTTGGTCCGGGAAAAACAGCGGACAAGTGGGGCTCAGCACAGAGAGGGCTGAGGGGATTACTCAACAGACAGAGAAACGGTCTGCTGGGATGACCAGGAGTGATCTAAAGAAACTCTCAAAAACTGGGACTATTTGTAGGGGGGAAAGTACCTGGAGGGCTAATCCTTTCCCGGGGAGAACAATGGGTGTTGCAATGGAAAAGAAGCTCCACGATGGCAACTCCTTTTGCATGATGAGATTACAAGGTGTTGCCAAAGTCTCAGGATCTTTGGCTGCATTGGGTTGTGGTGGGACTTTATGTAAATAGTCCTTGCCTGATAGGATTTTGCTCAACTTGGCGCAAACACACTAATCTCCTCAAGTCGGCTTCTCAGGGGCTGAGGACCCTTTGTCTACTGTGGGTTTGCCCAGCTTGAGGTCTCCTGGGGCTACATGAAGGGGGATTTTACTGGCCTGACCTGGTTTTTGATCGTTTGACCATTGCTGCCTACGTGCTCATCCGAGCGAGCTCTCAGGCACATGGAATCATATTTTCATATCAAAATTGTAGACCCCAGGACAGGGTTTTCCAATGGGGTAACAGTTGTATTGGTTTGAGGGCTGGCCTAGGACTGTGAGAGACTAGGGCTCAAATCCCTGCTCAGCCATGGAAACATACCAGTTTCTACTTATCTAAAATGCCTAATATTCTCTTCAGATCAAAATGTAACATGTGTTTCTTCTTTCCACCACACAGGCATCACCGGAAACAAGGTTCTAACTGTCGTAGATATTAAAAATGAGAAAAACACTGGAGTAGAAAACAATTGGGAGAAAACAGAAGTGTTGCCACTGTAGAGAACTATTTCAATCTTAGCACTTTCTAACTTTTTGTATGTCTGTGTATATATGTATAATATTAAAATTATGCAAAAATTTTGATTTTATACAATCAGGAATTATCAGTCCTCAGTATCAAGAAGTTAAATATGAATGTAATTTATATTCTTGTATATTTGTAAATATACACATTTGTATATTTGTAAATAAATCAATTTTAAGTACATTTAGGGATGTCTACTTTGTTTATATTTCAAAATAGTTTACATTTTATACAAAGCCTTATATTTTAGCTTGTATATACTAGGTTCATAAAGTTTTTAAAAGACCTTTAGAACTCTTATCTTATTACATTTTCAAACGAATTTACTTTTGCATAGTACCATAAAAATAGCCAGCATTCTATGGATTATATTGTTCTTATTTTAAGCAGTTAAAAATAAATTCTGCCTTCAAAAGTGTTCCTCATTTAACCTAATGGTTTCCAAAGCTATTGGCAGGATGATAACCATACACAACTGTTTCACATTTCTTATGATTTACGGTCCTTAAATCCTTCATTATATGGAGTTGGGTAGGTTTGCCAAGGGTCCCTTATTAGATCGGATATCCCTTACTTTAGGGCTGGAAAGCCTATTCCTTATAGGACTGGCAGATGTCCCTTATTTGAGGACTGGGATGTATACGCCAACTGAGAAGGATAGCAAAAGTCCTATATTTAGAGGTGTGCACCATTTCAGAGAAGGTGAGAACAAGCTGCAGAAGCAGCTCGACATATTTGAAGCTTATTCTCAACAGAAATAATTATGATTGACAGATAGACAGACAGACAGATAGATAGATAGATAGATAGATAGATAGATAGATAGATCTAAGTATTGACTCAGAATGGTTGTTACATGCCAAAAAAAGAAACCAAGTATAGACTTTTGTAAATACAGAAAATTGTGCATCATATTAATTTATGAGTACAAATGTGAAATATGTGTTAAAAAATGAAAAATGCGAGGCTAAGTTAACTGAAATCAGTATGTTCATTTGATATTTATATAGGACACAAACTTAATAGCTATTTTCCTAATTGGCAACTCCACATGTCATTAATTTTGACTACCCTTTATTGCTGTTTTTGAAAAACCTAGCAACCTTGGGCATGTCCATTAAGTTTGCCCTTAATTACTTTCACTAACCATTTTTGCTTATGCAGAATATTTCACAGGAATTCCATAGTGGAACACAATCTTCTAAAAACCTCCTATTGAGATGCGTCATCTGAATATCTTGGACTTTTAACTCAAACTTCTCAAGTCTAAGACTCTGGCCAGGTATTGTTTTAAAGCAACTCACAGTGATGGTTCTGTCTTCTTATTTAGAGAACAAAAGGGGCAAGGAAAGCTCCCAATTACACACAAGAAAATGAAAGGATAAAGTCCTGGGTGCATTTTTCTTTCTTGTACGGACACTTGGATTTCAGAATGCATGCTGAACTCCTACTGAGAAGGTAGTCAAAGAGCAAGGCTACTAGGCCAAGCTGATATTTCACTCATTTAGGAAATTTGAGATCTTTAAAAGCTGGTCCTTGACAGATTGCTAATTGACAAAAATATTGTTTCCATCTCCTTGATTATTCTCAACTTGCACCAGAAATCTTATGAAAAAGTGATTAACCTCAGAATGCATGTTTCAAAATAAAAGACACAGTATCTGTCTATTGCAGACTTCAAGAGGAAGTAGTCTGATTATAGACATTAAAGGCAGTGGTTCTCAACTTTTGATTTTCCAAACATTGTTAGACTTCCAACTCCCAGAAGCCCTAGCCTAACCTAGTTAGGGACTCTGAGGCCATTTCCACACTACACTCTTATAGTGTGATTATTCCACTTTCAACATCCTATGGAATCCTGGGGTTTGCCATTGGGGGGGGCTGGCCCCTCCCTAAACTGCAAACCCCAGGATTCCATAGGATATTGAAAGTAGAATAATCGCACTATAAGAGTGTAGTGTGGAAATGGCCTGAGAGTTGGAAGTCCATGGCATCTGGAAGGGGAAAGGTTGAAAATTACTACCATATTTGCTGGCATATAAGACGCACTAGAGTATAAGATGCACCCCATTTTTGACAGTTATTTTTGAGAAAAACTTTTTACTATGGCAGCAAGGCTTCCCTATTCCCAGTTCCCTTCCATTTTTGCCTCTGCAGGAATTCTCCCAACGAAAGCAAAATGCATAGAAGGAGGTCTAGGGAAGGCCCTTAGACCCTCAACTGGCTTTTCTGGGCTTTAAAAAACTGCCCAGAAAAGACCAGCCAAGGGGCCAGGGGTGGAGCAGGAGCCACCGCCGGGCAGCCCAGACCCTCGGCTGCCTTTTCTAGGCTTTAAAAAAATGCCCAGAAAAGACCAGTCAAGGGTCTGGGGGGTAGAGCTTTATGGAGTCCTCCTTTCACCTCCTCCCTTTTCATATGCATTTAGCCTCAGAAGGGGAGGTGAAAGGAGGGCTTCCAATGAGCACCCAGCGTATTTTGGGGAGAAAAAAAGTGTGTCTTATATGCCGGCAAATACGGTACTTCAGAGACAGGTGTTAGTTTCTTTGGCTCATCACAAGATGTATTTTGATCAATTACAGAGCCTTTGTGTGAAGTTCATATGGCTAAGACTAATACATGTTCACAAAAAGATACAAGTATAGGGCAGAGAAAAGTATAACAGCAATGTTGTTAGAAGGTCTATGCAAAATACACTCAGAGTGTATACAATCGTTTTCCTCACGGTGCCATTTTAAGAAATAACAAAGGACGGGTGACAAGATATTTGCAGCTAAATCTCAGAAAAATAAAATAGGCTTGCAAGAGAATTGTCAGTTAAAAACTGCACATCTGCTGCACAAAAATCAGTAGTTTGGACATTACACAATTACATCACAGTTACATTAATCAGACCTTCAAGCTTTGTTTATCTACTTTTGGAAGATCTACTGTTTTTTCTCTGTGCAAGTTTCCAAGTTGGTTATTTCAGGGAGTCATTTTTCTCAGTTCCTGTTCTAATTCATGAATGTTGCCCGCACAATCTGTGTTATCTTTCATTTTTATGATTTCCTTCACGATGACACAGAATTTAGCTCTGGCCTTCAAAAGCAGGCCTGTTGCAATACAAAAATAAATGTGGGGGAGGTCCTTAATGAGATGGGAAGGAGTCAGAGGTCAGTTCTCCTTCACCACAGTGACATAATGTTCTACTCTTCATTCCTTTCTTTAAACATAAGCTACAAAGCAAACATGTTGCTTTCTACTGACCTAGAGGTCTGAGACATCTTTTATAAAGTGAGGTATTTTTACTTGTAAGATGTCTAATCCTCTGAGAATGACTCACCTCTAGTATTGAGATAACTGGATCCTTTGGAAACTTCTAGCCCTGTTTCTTTTAGGAACCTTTAAAAAGTTTTAAAATGTAGCATATTATAAATTGGTGTTGCATGTAGTCCTTTTGACGAGATTTGTTTTGACCACATGCAGCTGTAGAGCCTTCATTCTATAGATTCACAGTGTCAGAAAACTTCTTTTCAGGCTATTTCCAGCTAAGGAAAGATATCACTATCCATACATTTTCCGCAGCTGGATGGCCATTTTCTTTTTCATTTCCATTATCATAAGTCAAAGCAACAACGGCCAAGCAGACTCTACTGATCTTCTCCTTTCAAATGCAGACTCAATGTTATTTTTAAAATAACTCTGAGAGGGGACTACTACACATTAGAAAGGCTACACCTTTTTACCAAAAAGAAGGGGGGGGGATAGATTTTAAAATGGGTTTATACCAATAATGGAACCATTTCCTCCAACATTTCACAGACGAAAACCAGGACATGTGTGGCCAAACCACCTCAGACTGCAGTCCAGATGGCAAAGGTTATAAAGGAAGAAGAACACAAAAATTAGGAGAGGCTGCAGCAGTTTGCTTTAGCCTGAGCCTCCTGGGAAGGGCAAGATTCCATCTCCTTTCCTCCTCCTGCAGAATTAACTGAGTACGAGCTCTTTCTGCAATTTGAACACAGTTTGCAGCAACTGAAGTAAGCTGAGGGTAAAGGGGGAAAGTGGGAAGAGGAGACAGAAACTGGGACGTTCTAAATGCAGCTGGGGGGGGACAGGATTAATTGGGCCTGTTCTTGCCAAATAGGAAGAGTTGGGAGCTACGTGGAATAAAAAACAAAGGGCAGATAGATATACAGTCAGTATCAAAACAATTAGAGAAAGAAAGTAACTGTAACTTGGCACATTTAATTCACAATCTTCATTTTAAGAGCCCTCCAGAAGTTAATAGCACAATTAAAATGATATAGCACATAAATTCTAAAAATCAGAAAAGAAATAAACAGCAGAAAAGAGCCATTCTATAAATGAAAGAGCTAAAAAAAAATAGAACCCTGGGTTTAAAACAGGGCAATATTGGGGACCCAGAAAGATTGTAAAGGTCTGAAAATGGTGGGTAGCAGCAATGCTAGGCAGATAAATTGGATTTTTTTTTCAGATGCAGAGACATTACAGGTTGACCTCAGTTAACAAGTAGATGTGTTCCTAGGTATTACTTCTTTAATAGAACATTTGGATCCAGAGGCAGAATTAACAGATAGGGATAGGTTCCCAAGCCATAAAAAAGAGCAGTTCAACACATTTCACCAAAGTTTTTATTCAAGACTAACAGTGTGCCCATGTGGAATGAAAAAACCAGGATAAGCAAGTTTTGCATAAGTCAACAAAAATTTTGATTCTTCTACAGGGTGCTGGAAAGCTTCTTCCAAAATACATCGAGATTATTTTTTATTTCACCAACCTCTGCTTTTGCTATAATTTCCATTTTGGTGGCCAAAGTACAGCTTTTTTTAATATGCTGGGGCTGGCTAGTGAGGCAAGGTTCTTTGTTTCCCCAATTTCTGTTTTACTACTCATGCGTGCTCAGTAAGCAACTACAGAGGCAGCTGCTGCTCCTTTGCCTGTAATAGGCAAGAACACAAAACACCTGAGGCATATCCAATTCTTCCCAAACTCAAGCATTATAACTGTTTACCGCAAATGTGCTGCTGCAAACTGGTTAGTGAAAATTTGTGTTTCTCCAGTCGTTCACTTTTGCAATGCCACTGCTGTTTTCAAAAACTTCCAGGTAGACAAAGAATAAGAAGGAAAAGATGGTGAGCTCAGTGGGCAAAAAAAGACTTCGCAAAAAAGAATGTATTTGTCAGACGCTTTGTTAATTGAGATAAGTTTGTACCATGCACCCTCCCTATATGCAGAGGTTCTGTTCCAGGAACCCTTGCGTAAAACAAAACCTGTAAATGCTCTGTCCTATTATTGTCAACAGATGCAACATGCATACCGCTGCACTGGCATGTCCACTAATGACAGTTGGAACACAAGGCTTTGCACAACCTTGCATTTGTGTGTGCTGAGGTTACATTAACAGAAAGCACACTGTCCTATACAGGGAAAGCAAGAGCCAGTGTGGTGTAGTGCTTTGGGCATCAGACAGTGACTCTGGAGACCAGGGTTTGATTCCCTGCTTGGCCCTGGAGACCCATTGGGTGACCTCAAGCGCATCAGGCTCTCAGCCCCCAGAAAAACTTGTGATAGGTTCGCCTTATGATAGGTTTGCCCTGAGTTGGAAATGTCTTTAAGACATACAATAGCATGAGGAGTGAGTAGTACTGCTACTGTGGTACCCAACTGGTCATGCCATGGGGCACACATCAGGGTCACTGCCACTGCAGGGCCCAACTGAAAAGGGCAAGGACTTCACCAGGTCTGACGCACGTCCTGATGAAAAGGCTCTCTTCCTCATGAATTGTCACCCACTACACTTCAAACAACAGAGACTTCTGGAGAATTTCACATGGTTCCACCAGGAAACAGGCAGACAAGCCTAAAGAAAAGCATTTCATTACGTGAAGAATCAGGTCACTACATGAAAGGTAATCCCAGAGGCAAAAAGATAAATATTTCCACTGACATTTAAGGAAAAGAAAAAGTGAGCAAAGGGACATACATTTGAGTTAAGTGTGGTATGCCCACGCTGCCTCCTCCATACATAGAATACACCGTAGAATAAGAGAAATTGGCAGACTTACACTAGCTGTCAGTTTTTGAAACTTGGCATGTTTGGTTCAGTATGCCCTTCATTAAGTCCCTTCACTTTCCTATCCATTGCTACAACAAAGCAGGAGAAATTGTCCAGGCACTAGAATAAAACAATCACATTTATTCAGCCTAAGATCTTGTATAGTTTCCCCATGTTTTAAACCTTGGCCAAGATCCTGAACCATCGCTACAAGCTATTTTTAAAAATCCTTCTGATTTCAAAGGCTGTTTATTCTTCGTCATGCTACTAGAAATACAAACCTCAAATACTCTTTTGATTCAAGAGAAATTAGTTGCACAGCTCTTTGGATCCTGTTTGGTCCTACACAGATCTGACTTCACAAGTCAATACATGCCCATTTTATAAACGGTAGAGCTGCTACCACAGAAAGGCATATTGCCAGTTTTCCAAATTAAAAATGTGTTGCTTCAAGTTTCATGGATTCCAACCAGTTATTTGCTTGGAAATCTGAAAACTTGGATCCTAAGTTATTGAATAACAGTCATCCATGAATATAAAGGTAATACAACAGACGCTGATTTTTGCAACCAGCTAACCAGCAAACTTTCATTTCAGAATGCCACTAGCTATTTTTGTATAATTTAGGTGTCTTCAGCGACTGAAACCTTTATTCCAAGGAGGGAAATCTTACTACATCAAAAATGAGCCGCAGAATTATTGTATTTGCCAAATGAAGATATTTTTAGGCCACAAAAGGAGAAATTTAGTGTTTATATATTTGCTGTTATGTTTCAGTTGACTCAACTGCCAATCCACAGGCGGAAGCTAAAGCATGAGCCACATACACATTTGTTACAAACCTATCTGGATATGGCTTTTCATCTGTGTATAGATTTTTTTAGTAATTACCAGGGCACTGTTGGAGTAACTGGTTCTTGAAAGTATCTTTTCCTACCCAGAACAAGTCACTCACAATGACAGATTGTATCTACAGGTTGCTGAAATCAAGTGAAGTATTTTTCAAAAGCAATACAAACAGTTAAAAAAAGTTACACCCTCAAAGCCCCATCAAGTTGTTGTCTGAGGTAACTCAAAGTTTCAAATTGGTTGCTTTACATAATCACTTTGAGTCCAGATAATAAAAATATAATCAAGTAATCTCAGACAGAGAAAAAGCTTTGAGGACATGACTATGGGGATGTAAGCAAATAGTTTTCTAAAAGACAAATTCCAGATCACAACCAGCTGTTTAAGAATGTAATCTACAAACCACTGAGGTCAGACTACAAACATAAACCAAAGGAATTAAGAAGCCATGCACTCAATTCAAATATAAAGGGGCTATTCATTATGTAAATTGTAGTTTAAGAAATCTAAAGCAGGTTCTGCAGTTCTTATTCCCATTCTTTTCCCATCTGTTCTGGAACCAACTGCAGTTGAAAACTGTGCATTCCCAACAAGGGTTTGTTGAACAACTTTAAATCTAACTGAAAGTCCTGATTACTCTTAATAACTGTCCCATGTGTGCTTGTGGGTAGAGGAAATTTGGACTAATGAGAAGGTGTCTCATTTTTAAAAATAATTACTGCTGAATAGGCTTTAAATGGACTTAGATCCCAGAAAGAAAAGTTAAGAGAAATTGATACTGGGAGTAGATACTATTTAAGGTGTAGGATAAGGAAATACAGTTAACCACAATATGAAATTAGGAAGGATCTTCTTTCTTTTTATGGTAGGTATACTTTGTCTAGTTTACCAATCTAGAGTTCTATTACTTGTTTGTTTTTTGAGTTTTATATATATATATATTTATACATACATGCGTTTTGGAAGTACTGTAATGTAAAAAATTGCTTAGTAGTTTATTACCCTTTGCTATTGTTTATGCTTTGCAAAAGTAATAAAAAATGTATAAAAAAAATAATTACAAGGCAGCATGCCTGTATGTGTGTGCAGTAAACACACACGAAATGTGAAATTTCTCAGGAAAACCAGAATTTTAAGAGTATTATGCAGAAAATAAAACTATTTCATGAAAACTTGTATGCATCTACTCAGAAATAAGCCTGCTGTGTTCAGTGGAACCAATACTCAAGTAAGTGCGGAGTGTGGACATGCATTACAATCCTATGTACTTTATTCATCAATCATGCTATGTCCAATAGGATTTATTACTTAGTAAGTGTGGATGTAGGCCTGCAGCCTTACTCACTGAGATCCTCTTCCCTGCAGCAGAATAAATCGAGTTCCTAAATACTAATATTTTGAATAATACATGAATAAGTCTCTTCCCACTTCACAAATTACAGAACAGCAAGCTATGTTTACTATCACATACAGATATGTCTAGTAAAAGCTGACATTTGTCTGTATGATGCACACAGTGACAAGCACTCATTTGCTGCATACACACTTAACACAAATATTTTGTATGTACATGTTAAAACCTAACATATTATGCAGTCTTTTGCTCAGAGATCTTTCAACCTACGTCCATAAAGAATGTCCTTCACATGAAGGCCACCTTGACATTTCCTTACCATATGACAAGTAATCGTAGGAAAAAGACTGTGCTTCCAACATCATCATCACTTCAACCCGAATTATATTTAAGGCTGAGGACTATACTTTTTCTTGGAATAAACATAAGCTCTTTTGCTGCTATGTTACCACTGTAAGGCAAACTTCAATGTTCTCCACTGGAAATTGAAGCAAAACTGTCTCAAACAAGGCTATCCTGTAAGTGTATACTCAGAAGTAAGTCCCACTGGAAACAATAACATTCACTCTAGATAAGGATATATGAGACTTCAACCTAAGTGCACATTCTAGAGAGCAGTATGAAATTCAAAAAAATGTGCTTGCTCAGCAATATTTACCTATTTGTCTCAACCATTCTTGGAAAAGACTAAATATCTTACCCAGGAAATCATGCAGTAATAGCAAATCCACTATTTCTCTCATTACTCCCAATTCCACTCCAAACAAAAACAGTAAGCTCATACCAAAAAAAAAAAAAAAAGCAAACATTTTTGACCATATTTTAAATTTAATTATACACAGGTTGACAAAAAAAGAAAACGTATCACAAATGAAACTAACCATCAAATTTAACAAAAATACTTTAAAGTGATACAACAAATGTTCAGTTCAGGAAATATTACAAATATTCATCTCTGGGGAAGTTCAAACAGACTACGGGTACAATGCCTGTTAAAATGTAGCTGTCAACTACAAAGCCACTTAGCACTACAGTATATCAGATGCCAAGAGACCTACAATCAAGGCTTTAAAAATTTACCTTAAGAGCCAAGTCCCCAGAGAGTTTTACAGTCACAAGTTTGTTTCCAAATAAACAAAGCAAAACAAACAAAAAAGAACTCTCCAAACAGTCAGAATCATTAAAAGGTGGCTTTTAGAATGTTATCCTTCCTATATTATACTTTAGTTCAAATTGCTATTAATATCATTGATAGTACGGCCTGTATCTGGCTTGATCAGGGTGGTGTGGTCCAGGAAGCGGAGCTTGAGAAGGTGGGCCTTGCATTCTCGGTGGTGGTGGCGGCCCTCTTGGAGCGGGCCAGATGCCTGGGCTCATCCCCCCTGGCTGAGTGAAAGGAGGACTGAGAGTTCCTTGGTCTTCACTGAACTTTGGCAAAGCGTTAGGGTTATAGTGGTGGGGAGGGGGTGCATTTACATTTACAGGTGGGCCACCATGCTGAGGGGGCGGGGGTCCAGGAGGAGGATGATTCATATATGGTGGAAGCTGGGCAATAATATGTCCAGGGGGAGGGGTTATTGGTGGAGGAGCAGAGGTCATTGGAGGTGGTGGAGCTTGACTATAAACCAGATGAGGAGTACCTGCTGTCTGGGGAGGGTGTTGCATTGGATGACTTATTGGCGGAGGTGGGGGAGGGGGTGGTGCATAATGCTGCTGGGGTGGCATTATATGATGAGGATGGGACACCACAGGTTGGCCCTGGTATTCAGGATGATGATGAGCAGGTGTTGGGGCTGGTGGAGGTGGTTCTCGTGTAGCAGAGTTTGAATCATCTTGAATTGGGACAGTTATAAGATTGCTGTGTTTTCTTGTTGAAATGCGAAAGGTATCTTGACTGACTGAGCGAGGGGGAGGAGGAGCCATGGACATCTCTGCTGGGGATGCGCGGATGTCTTCATGTGGTTGGTTATAGTGCTCATGGGGCACGTGCTGCAACGGTGGAGGTGGCATCATGATGTGCTGCTTCGGTGGAATGTGAGTCAGATGATGCTTATCAGGTGGCATTATGAAGCGCTCCGGGATTTCGGCAGGAGGAGGAGCGATAGGAGGATGAACAGGTTCCAGCGGAGGGCGTGCAACTGGCTTCCCAGCTCTCATGTGACGGTGGTTGATGTGAGCCTGTAAGTCTCTCTGGGATAAATACGTTCTCTTGCACCCTTGCACAATGCTACACATGAACAGAGACCCTCGTACACATTGCTCAATTCGCTGCACAGGCTCATTACAGCTAGATTGGGAGGGAAAGAAACAAGAATGTGACTCACAAATATAACTGCAAGATCCTAAATTTCCAAAAGTAACTCAATTCCCCAATAGCAGGGTACACAAAGATGAATTTTTCACATATTGTTATAGGATGTATCACTCATATCATTTTCTCACAGAAGATGCAATTTCAAAACGGAATTGTTGTCCAAGATCTGCCCACAAGAGAAACATTAAGCAATCATCTTCACTGTAGGAGAATGAGGGTAAACATTACCTCATAGAAAGGTTTTCCCAAATAAAATGGTTGTCAAAATCATTTTGACAGTTATAATTTGTTCCACAATTTTAACAGAAAACAAGCAAATATAAGTAAAAACAAAATTAATCCCAATTTCTTAGTAATTCTTGTATCACGTGAATAAAGTCATAAATTATTGAAGTGCAATTAATTTACGCCTTACTAACCCACTAGTCTAAAGAGTATCGGGTTCAAATAAAACAAGATATCAGAGGATATTTAGAGTAAATAAAGCTGTGTACTGAAATGCATCCCTGTTTCATAATACCCACGCTGTCTAATAATAATTCCAGGCGACTGTATAAAGCAGCCATATAGTATAACAATTCATCAGTGATAGCTGCTTCCAAAACCAGTTTTTCAACCTACTTTTATGTGCTACAAAGTCATCCTAACACAAACAGAATGTGATTTGCTGCTTCTTATTTCCAATAAAATAGGAACTGATTCATGTTACTACTTAGAGAGGGAAAAAATAGAATCAAGTCATGCAATCTGAATATTAAAAAGGAGCAGACTATTCACCCATCTCCAAGAATCCACCAATAAACTTACCCTGGACACATCTTGTCACCCTTCTTTTCATGTAAAAGAGCACACTCATAGCAGAAAACATGCTTGCACGGTATCTATAAAATAAAAAAAAAATACAAAAAAGAACATAGAATTATTCTCAAGCATATGCAAATTAACACATTGCAAGATCCACACTTTAAGACAGGAGATCATGGAACACATCATTTAGAATGCATTGTTATTCAACTGTCAGGACTGTAAAAGACTTAGCATATTAAGAGGCAATAAAGAAACAACGGACAGTAGTAAAAGCAAACTACTGGAACAGTCCAAATCATTTTACTGAAAATAACACACTTTTGATGAAGTTCAACATGCAGCTATTATATTGAGTATATATCTGGTGCTTTATTCTTCCGTTGCCAGATTTGCTATAGAGGCACCCCATGCCTTTGCTGGACACTCTTAAGATTCTGCAAAAGTCTCTCCTTAAAATGCATATATACTGAATGGGAAAGAGCTTGAATAGCTCCATGTCTTGACAGGTTATAATTAGATATAGAATCCCAATTCTGAAAGAAGGCTGAAAGACATTGGAGTCGAGGGCAAATCTGCATTAATTTGGGAAAGCACTGGACACAAGCCAATCCAAAACATGAGCAAACTCAGACACAGGTCATGGCTTTGCCCTCTAAAGAACTTGGTTCAGAAACTCACCCTTACCCAAACTGTCCACAGGGTGGTTGTAAAAATAAAATGGAACAGGTAGAGAACTGTGCATGTGTTGTAAATAAACACACAATAAGAAGATTGCCTACAATTCTACATTTTGTTATCTGAAACAAACAATACCCAAAATCTGCAAAACCACAAGGGCTTTTCACACTTAAGACCAAACTGAGACCCTGGATAGGGCAGTGGGTTACCCTTAGCTAAAGCTTACACAAGAAAATCAAAACCTCTTAGCATGCTATCTTTCAACTCATGCAATATGCATGATACAGAAACAAGGTGATACTGTATTCCATTATACTGGGAAGAGAAGACTACCCCATCACATGGCTATATGACTGCTCTGCATTGAACACGATGGTTCTACTTACCATGCGTCCATACATTTTGATGGGTAGCCCACACTTGTCACAGAAATGCACTGGGGTATCATCCTTCTCTCCAAGCAAATTTATCTATCAAGACAGTAACCACCAAATTTTAACAGCCCATTGTCAATGAAAACCTACACACAATGTATGGAAATCTACAAAATGCCTGACTGCATTTTTCTAGAGAATTAAGATCTGTGAACAGGACTAAAAGTACTACTCAACATTTCTTTAGCAACAACTCACTAGTCACTGTATCTATCTATTCTAAGAAAACAAGATATCAAATTCCCATTCAAAGCAGTATTTTGACTTCTTTTACAATCTGTAATTAAGAATGTATGTACAAAAACCACCAGGACCACAGAGTCTATTAGTGTACCTTGAAGTCCCAGAAAAGGTGTCCAGGGAATCGCCTCTGATTACTAAACACCTCACCACCTTTGCATTCATACCGCTCATCTTCATTGTAGTCAAATTCTTCTGTGAAAGAACAAAAGCCCAAACAAGTCTTAGTATTAGAAAATGTAATAGCTATAGTTCTAGTCTACAAGTTCATTCACAGTTTTACAATTTAAATGCATAAATGTAAGATGTCCAAAAAAGATACAGAAAAATGCACAGAATTCACAGTTCCCTTCATTTCTGGAAATATTAACTTGACTGGTTTTGGCCAATAAAAGTGTTCATCTAATTTGCACAGTTGCTTAACTCTATAGCTAGCATATAATAGCTATACCATTTTAGCTCTCGTAATAATATTTAGAACCTTTACACAAGATGTACTTTACATTCTTC
This sequence comes from Ctenosaura bakeri, assembly GCA_948474755.1. Taxonomy (NCBI): domain Eukaryota; kingdom Metazoa; phylum Chordata; class Lepidosauria; order Squamata; family Iguanidae; genus Ctenosaura; species Ctenosaura bakeri. The sequence continues at coordinate 50,832 of CAOLHI010005435.1, forward strand.
AATACATTTCCCATTGTGCCTTAATGAACAGCACAGATCAACCTTGGTGGCAACTGATTACGGAGAGCCATTGTGGTGCAGTGGTTTGAACATTGGACTATCACTCTAAAGACCAGGATTCAAATCTCCACTCAGCCATAGAAACCCAATGGGTACCTTGGGTACATCACACTTTCTCAGCCTCAAAGGACGGCAAAGGCAAATCCTCTCTGAAAAAAAAATCTTGCCAAAAAAACCCCATGGTAGTTTCACCATAGGCCCACCAGAAGGTGCAAACAACCTGAAGGCATACAACATTCCCCATTTTGACACATAATGACCTTGCCACATCATGGAAAGTACAGCAGACTAGACAGTGCAAAGTGTCTACAATCCATCCCATCTACAGCTGTGGCTTGACAGCAACCTCACATGACAGCATAGGTATAATCATGTTATTTCTATGTTAAAAAAAAAAAGTGGAAGAGAGAATTTTTTTTACAAAAAATTAAGTATTCATTCTGTAATACAGGGTCTTTTTGTATACTAATAATTCTGGAAGCTACAAAAAAAAATACCTTTGAACTACCATATCCTTTTTTTTTTTTTGTTCCAAAGTAGTTTACCTTCTTCTCCAGGTTTTGATGGTACCCTATTCATACTTCTTGCAGGACGAGGTGGTGTAGGCTTAGCTTTGCTGGTCTGTTTGGAGATAAGCTTTATAGGGATACGTCGACGAACATCAAGACCACCCAGTGCTCCAGTACTATTTGTACCTTGCAAATCATTGTCTGTGTAAAAATGCAAAAACATTTCAGTTTATTATTTATTTATTTGTATCCCGCCTCTCCATATGGATCGAGGCGGTGAACAACTTACAAATAGCATGTATTTCAAAACATTTCTATACATGCCCCCAACAAGCTGGGTACTCATTTTACCGACCTGCGAAAGGATGGAAGCCTGAGTCAACCTTGGAGCCCGGCAGGATCAAACTCACAACCTTGTGGCTTGCAGTACTGGCATTTAACTACTGCGCCACCAGGGCTCCTGGTGATAGACAACATCCTGATGATAGACAACATTTCATCCCATGCAAAATTCTGGGCTATACTGATACAATTAGCCTCATAAGCCATTACTCACATAAGACCCTTATACTTACAGAGAAGCACAAACTGTCAGAGGATTTCTAAAGAAAAATTCTGATTAGCAACCAATCATACACACTTTAGGATCTCTCCTGAACAGTATGTTTCTATATGATCTATAAGTAGAATTCACCAGTATTATTATATCCCTTGACTTTTTTTTTTTAAGTAAGAATTACAATGTCAACAACCAAACTGTGCAGTAATAAATTTCCTCAGGTAAACAGCAACCTCAAGTAACTCAACCAAACAAGAATATTCATTACAGTGTTGTGCACTAAAAAAAAAAAAAGGTTTGGACAAAATTCATCACAAATTATTCCTAAGCTGCATTATTTCAAATAGCAAGGGGATCTGTGCTTGAAAAACGTGACTTTTTCACACATAAGGACATTTTTGTGAGTGAAGGCCAAGTTATACTCCACTTCCTTTCCTACAGACCTTTTAGGCATGGAAGCATTCTGTAATTAAAATACCTCCACTTTTATTCTGAAGAAAAACTATCAAGATCACAAAAGTTCAGGCAGAGAGTGGGAGACAACTGACATAATGTTTTCAACAAGTCAAAAAAATTTGCTCAGATATTGTCCACTATTTCCAAAGTATTAATTTTATTGCAAAAAACAAAAAACAAAATCAAGATGACTGATATGAATTATAATTGAAAAAAATTCAACTTTCATTAGAGAATAATGACAATTAACTTTATAGAAGTTGGAATGAAGGATAATTTTTAACGATGCCATGTAAGTTTCCAGAATATCTCAACAATTTAATGAATGATTTCTTTTGTTTTATCCTGGAATACAGCTGCCAGCCCAGTTGCAAAAATTAAAACAGAAAATGAAAGTGAAGCACAAATAAAGAAAGAGCAAATTTAAGGTTTTTAAAGTTAGCTGTGTTAGGTACACACCTTGTCCAGGTATGAAAAATGTGTGATCCTCCAGATATTGCTGGAGCACTGCTCCCATAAGTCCCACTGAACAAATTTTGCCAAGAAAATCCTGAGATAGGATCACCTTAGGGCCACCATACCCCAGAAACAACTTGAAGGCACACAACAACTCTCCTGGAGCACAATTCCTCTTTTAGGTTATTTGCTTTCAAAAAATGTTATCAAAATGAAGCAGCTATGTTAGGTTTCATTCTCCAAATCTTTCCTTGAAACTTGCCTTTTCTGTGAAGCCTTTGGTTCAATCTTTTCAATTCATTTCTGAAAGAGCTACAGTAGAAGTACATATAACAACTGCCTCTGCTCCTATTCATCCCTGCTTATTCAGATCTCTTCTGCCATCTGCCATCTGTTTTCATTATTGCACATTCCAAGTATTAAGACTGTAAGTTTTTTTGGACTGGGACAGGTCTTTTTGACTATATAGTTCTGTACAGCATCATGTGTATGTGTATGTGTCTTCAAGTCGCCTGTCAACTTATGGTGACCCCATGAATTTCACAGGGTTTCCTTAAGATAGGAATACTCAGGTGGTTTTGCCAGTTCCTTCCTCCAAAATATAGCCTACAGCACTTGGTATTTGTTGGTGGTTTCCCCTCCAAGCTGACTGTGCTTAACTTCCCTATCAGACAGCATTTAGTCTTTCGGGTATTTAAGGCCCCACACCATCATGTACAGAATGGCAAAAGATGAATCAGTGCACTTAATTCTTCCTATTTGAAAAGCTGTCATCTTTGTTCCAAAGCTAAAATGTAGATCAGCTAATATTTCTAGCATTTTTCTCTCCATCAATTCCTCCCTTAAGAAGATAGAAGCCAAGTGGCTATATGCATTTAGGACTGTGTAGCACCACCACAATTACGCTAGATCCTACAGATGTTAACTTCTTGCACAATGAGTGCTTTGAGCTCATCAGTGGCACAATGAACGACCAGCTCCCCAACGACCAGCTCAAAATTGAGGAACAGAATCATGTGTACATTTGTGAAATGATTCTCTGCACTAGGGGCTACAGTTACACAATTTCAGAGAAGGCACAACTAACTACCTGTGCAATTACAGTTATACTTGCTCAATGCACCCTGACAGGATTCCAGCCATAATCTTATTTTAAGAAGTTACCAGCACTTTTCAGAAATGCATCTTTACAGCCATTCTGAAGTAATTATGTCATTTTAATATGGAAAATATGAAAAATGCTTTGTAGTTATATCCAAAACAACCATTATTCAGATTTAGGGTCGACACCAAGGAACTAACATGCCAAAAATAAATAAGCTGTTCTGCTGCTAATAAACACCTATTTACAAAACTTTACTAGGAAACACACACACACACAGTGATACTGAAGAGAGAGGAACCCAAAACCACAACATTATAATTTATACAACTCTAAAGTGAAAAGAACAAAATATTCAGAAATGCTGAACAAGAATTTCTCATAGCACATCTCTGTCTATGACAGAAAAATTAAGGTTCTATCAAAGGTTATCTGAATCTGTATCTACTCCTTGTGCTGATTTAGCATGTTTGGTTTAAACATTATATTTGAACACAGTCAAAGAAGAAATCTGCCACATTTTATTTTGACTATATGTCCTTGTGCCTGACTGAGAAGCAAGAGATTCTGGAAAACAGAAACAAGTTTAGCAATACAGTAGGCCCTCCATATTCCATGGGTTTTGTAACCATAGATTCAACAAACCACAGCTGGAAAATATTCAAAAAAATAGTAAATTCCAAAAAGCAAACTTTGATTTTGCCATTTTATATAAGGGACACAATTTTCCTACACCATTGTACACAATGGCACTTAAAGTACCCACATATTTTGGTATCCATGGGGGGTTCTGGAACCAAACCCCAATGGATATCAATGGCCCACTGTATGTTCCTCTGTTATATGTTCCTTTGTTAGTCTGTTTCTCGGAGTGCTAGAGTTTGTCAATGTTTGTCTCCTTACACCAAGGGTAGGCAACTGTGGAAGGCTAAAGGTCTGCATTAAATCCCCCCAGCAAACCTTGGAAGCCTACATCCCCATTCACACCAAAAAAATTCAAAAGCTTTTTTTCTACCTTCAAATTTCCACTGGAGGGGGGAAACAGGAGCATTTCCGCCAAGTTTTTGGGCCTTCCTGGGCCATTTTAGGCTCAAGAGAAGCCTTTTTTTTAGATAACAGGAAGTGAGCAGAAATCACTTCCTGTTCACTTCCTTGCCTGGCCATAATGGTGGTAAAGTCCCCTACAATACCCTAGAGCAGCAGGTTTTAACCTTTTCTTTAACATGTACCCCCTTTAAATATATTTTGTTGCCATGGACCACCAAGACTTAAGACTTAAAACCCTAAAGTACATCAAAAATTTAAGATTGCCATCAAGGGTCTTCAGTTTTGGAGGGAAGTGAGAAATAAGTAAAAAGACACACTTCTATAACATTTTCTTAGAACGATCCCATACAAATGTGTCTTCCTTCCTTCCTTCTTCCCTTCCATTCATTCATTCATTCATTCATTCAATTTTAACTGTAAACCCTCATAACATTTCTTCAGCCTCCCTGGATCCCCTGAGAGGACATTGTGGTCTGCATAGCATATGTTAAGAACCACTGCCTCAGAGGGCATTGGGGAGGCGAATTTTGAAAAAACTCCCCAAAAACTTGTTTACTCCACATACCCCAGAGAGCATTTTGCAATATTTTTTTATCTCTGGGGGCTGATGGGGTGAAAAAATGGTCCTGGGGACTGCATGTAGCCCACAGGCTGCACTCTGTCCACCGCTTCTGTGGAACTAGAACTTTTATATCATATATTTAGCCCATCTAACAGACAACAATGGGTAAACGGGCGGGGGCCCCCACAGAAAAATATAGCATCAGAAAATTTCTATCCCCACCTTTGCTCTTACCCATTTCCTGTCCAGGTGCTCAACAGCAGCCAAAGGGCACATTGGTGCAGCTCTATCCACTCAGTTGCTATCGGCCGTTAGGCAGTGACTAGGTATATTCTTGCTGCCTTCATTCTCCCTGAACACCCCTGGACACTCCCACAGAAACCAGATGCTATGTACTGGAGCAGCACCGCTGAGCCTGCAAGGCAAGCACTATTGCACAAGGAGGTACACATATGTTGTCATTAACCAGCGATCACACCTGCATAAGTCACCATCAGGATTCTAGCCACTGTCAGATGTGAACTACATGTGCTTCCAACAGGTACTGAGCACTAACACTGACAGTGCTTAACATTTTTCAGTTTACTGCAATTTTATCCCACTCTACTTCCAAACAGTTAATAGCAGCATGCCAGTTTACCCAGTGTGCCCCAGGAATAAGCATGAATTTTAACCTGAGTGTCTTTTGTTCACTCTATATTTCAACCAAAAAAAGTGGGTTTATATCCACAAAAACTCAAGTGAAAATACAAACCAGTTAGCCTTAAAGGTGCTGCTACATTTCTTTTTCTTTTTCCCCCTCCCCTTCCTTCCTCCTTTTTCTGTTCTAGTCAAATACTCTTACCAAAACATGATAAGGCAGAGGTGTGAGGACTTGGGGACCTCCGGATGTTTGTGGATTCCAAATACCAATATTCCCAGCTAGTATAGCCAATGACTGGGATGACAAGAGGTGGAGTCACAGGTCCCCTACCCTTACCATAAGAACTTTCAAAGACACTAAGCAGTCAGAAAACTGAAATCAGTGTGCATGGACACACAAGAAACCCACAAAGCTAAACATTCAAGAGGACCTCTGAGGATGGCTGGTTGAAAGATGTTGTTTGCACATTTCTAAAATATACATATAATTCATATATCTACATCACAGAAGCATGCAAACTATTTTACAGAGTAGTGTTGGGAGATACTAGCATAAGAAGATCCTATAGCTGCAGTATCTTTTATCCTAAATATGGAAAAATATGATTTCTAAGATTCTACTTTAGAATATAAGGAAAAAATGAATTAGATTTCTTTATTTGCCTAGTATTTCTAGATACATAATATAGTATGCTTCTAAAAAATGAAACAGAGTAAAGCAACTCCACAAGAGCTTGGATGCCTTGCAGCAACATATATGCAGCAAAAACATCAACCCAGTGGCTCACAGGTAAGCCTGCTAATGTTAATGAGACCTGCCCCCTAGCCACCATATTCAGAAACTGTGTTGCCCCTCTGTGTGCCTTAGATATCAATCTGCAAATGGAACACCTTCATGCGCATGTTTCATGTTAATTGACACCCTTTGGAAAGTTTCATGAATGTATCTTACAACTTCAATACAAATCAAGTTTTTGTTTGTGTTCCAACAAAGAAGCACAGTTTCAGACTTTTTAATGTACATACTTCAAATGTGCTTGTCTCCAATTATCGTAGACTACTAGCTTCACAGCAGTGGCTGTGAAATTCCTAGATGTATGCACTGCTACTAAATTATTCAGTCACTGGAGACCACATGTTGTTTCTAGTGAAGGAAGCTATTTCAATAATATAAAGATTCATAAGCACATAATGTATACTGATTCGAGATGTGAAAAAAGGATGAAAAAGATTCATTTATTGATGAGCACAGATCATTCACTACTAACAGCAGATGAGGTTTTCATCAATACTTTGTTCATTAAAAACACTTATACTCTGATGTTGTTTTTAAAAAGTGCTTTGTGCAACTTACAATAACAAGATTAAAGCAATCAACTAAAACAGTTAAAATTGTATGCAAGAACCAAGACATTTCTGCTAAGAAATATGCATAGTGTCATACTTCAAGACACAGCCACACAAGCTGTTGTTGCTATCAGTTCCAGATTTGCACAATAAATTCTAGAGTACTAAACTTGCAATTTATGGGGAAATCTGAATGACCATACTTGTTCCAGTGTACTGTTATAAGAAGAAACTTTATTGTATTCACTGACACGTACGTGCCAAAGTCTTCTTCATAGATCACAACATAAAACCATCCTATCAATAAAAGCATAATGAGATGAACAAATAAATCCCACAATTATTAATTCACAAGAGAGAAAAGCAATGCCACAATTGTCACAACAATTTACAACATTAAAAAGCAGCACAAAACAGGATAACCCAAAAGACATGGAAAACTGACAATCAAAATACTGTCTGTCAAATCAAAAGACCTAAGTCTCTCCGGGGAGAACATTCAACAACCTGGGGTGGGAACTACTATAAGGCCTTTTGCTCTGAGGCCACTCAGTCTACCTCCCTAGCTGGGACCCCTCAGAAGAGGGCATGAGGTGATTACAGTTGGCCCTCCACATTTGTGGTTTTATCTTTCATTGATCTGATTATCTGCAAGTTTCTTCAATCCCCTGCTTCCTCACCTCCACTTCAGGTGCTTCTTTTCCCCAGGAACTTTCCCTCTGGGCAGTACCAATTAGGCAACACAGCCCTTTAAAAACCCACTTCTGGTCACAGTCCTCCTCCTCCTTCATCAGCCATTGCCTGGCAGACTCAGGATGGCCTGCAGCCCAATTCTCAGCACCACAAACCCGCTCCTGATGCCCCCCAACCCAAGGAAGGAGATGGGCAAGAGAGAAAGTATAGGGCCACAATGCCAAAAACCCCTTCCACCTTCTTTTCCTGGCTTGGTTTGGGCCTTGCGTGCCCGTTCTCCCCACCATGTCTCAGCCCCCTTCTCACACACACACACTTATTTACAATGTTTCCACTTTTGCAAGGGTCCTGTGTCTCTAACCCCAGCAAATGTGGAGGGCCAGCTGTACCTCACCATAATGTCTGTAATATAATATTCCAAAACAGCTAATCTATCATTTCCAGGGTTATCTCTGTCCTATCCGAAAAGTGACGGTACTGCATTCATTTTTAAGCCCTGCTATTGTCCCTGACACAGGCCATTTCCGCACTAGCCTGTTATAGTGCAATGATTCCACTTTCAACCTCCTCTGGAATCCCGGGGTTTGCAGTTTCAGGTGGGGCTGGCCGGCCCCTCCCGAAACTGCAAACCCCGGGATTCCAGAGGAGGTTGAAAGTGGAATCATCGCGCTGTAACAGGCTAGTGCGGAAATGGCCACAGGTAAAGCAGAATCGAGTCGAATCGCATGCTTCCACACCTCCACTACTACTTTCATAGGCCATTTCCGCACTAGCCTGTTATAGCGCGATGACTCCACTTTCAACATCCTCTGGAATCCTGGGGTTTGCAGTTTCGGGAGGGGCCGGCCGGATTCCAGGATGTTGAAAGTGGAATCATCGCGCTATAACAGGCTAGTGCAGAAATGGCCATACTACTCCTCCACATATCTCGGAAAGGAAAATGAGGGTCGGCTCCACGAAGCTCGTTTGCCTCCTTCCGCAGAGCTGGGAGTGAGCCTCAGCGACTGTTAACTCTCCCAGCAGGCCGTAAAGCACCCCCGGCCGCCTCTCAGCCCTGGCGTGTAAACAGGGAGGCTGAAGCCTGGAGGCCCGAAGCGACGCAAGCGCTCCCCCGGCACGGCAGCTGAAGGAAGCTCGGTGGAGAAAAGGAAGAGAAACGGGGCGAGGGAGGCCAAAGCGTGCCAAGGGCGAGGGGCGGGACCAGGAGTCGCCAACTCTTGCCGCCGAGCCCGAGCCCCGCGGGGTCTCCGTGACAGGCAGGAAGGCGGCCCAGGGCCGGCGCGGCCTCCGGGGCGAGTCGGGCAGACGGCGCCTGCTCTCCTCCCCGGCGGGCGCTCGGCTCCCGGCCCGTACTAGCCTCCTGCGGAGCCCGCTCAGCGGGGCCAGTCGCCAGGCAAGCCGGGGCGAGGCTGCGACAGGCCGCGAGCGCCGAACCCCAAGCGCGCCTGCGCGCCCCCCCCCGCTCGCTTCAAAACCAGGCCGCAACGTTCAAATTCCGCCCCGTCCCTCAGACCTCTCTCCAGCCCCAGTCCCGCGACGGCGGGACGAAGAGGGACCGGCGGGGGGACAAAATAAGCGGGGAGGGGGCGCGGGACAATAAAGGGAGCCCCCCTCCCGCCCCCTCCCGCTCACCATTGTGGTCCATGATTCGGTGTAGGGCACTCTGGGACGGGAAGTCGCCGGTGTGCGATGGGCGGGCGGGACCGGAAGGAGCGCGAGAGGGACCGAAACATAGAGGGAGGGAGAGACTCATAACAGGAGCGTTTGCGAACGGGATGTGGTTGGTCTCTTCAGACATGTTTTTTTTTAAAACAAATTGGCCGGCCTTCGTTGCAACCCAGGACCCGCTCATGACGAACAACGTTTGTGGCTGGCAGGGAGAGGCCATTTCCGCACTAGCCTGTTATAGCGCGATGATTCCACTTTCAACATCTATGGAATCCTGGAGTTTGCAGTTTGGGGAGGGGCCTCAAAGGCCCTCAAACTGCAAACTTCACAATACCTCAGGATGTCGAAAGTGGAATCGTAGTACTGAAACGGGCCAGTGCGGAAAGGGCCTAAATGCCTTAAAAATGAACCCGGAAGGCATGAGAGCGGCGGGTTTCCTTTCTAAATCTACGCGGCCGATCTTGCGGGGGAAGCGTCGCCTCCACCGGGAAGGAGGACGGCGCTGCCGCCGTAGAGGTAAGAACAAAATAGAGGCAACGCGTCGAGTCCGTGGAGGGGCACTTCCGACCCCAAAGCGAGCTCGCTTTGCTCAGTAATTTCCAGTGCAAAGTACTGTATATCGTTTTTTCACCACAGAGATACCAAGGGCGCCTTTCAGCCCGTCGAGGCGGCTTTCAGTGTTTACGGGAAACTGACTCCCGTGGCGCTCTGACCTCTTCTGTATCCATAGTCGTTAGTTTTTTCAGAAAATGCCTTCCTTTCTCTCTCGCCTTGCCCTTCAGCCCCTTCATGGCAGGCGTGAGGGGTGATTTAAAGAGGCACCACAAATATGGAGGTCACTTTTCGGGTACTTTGTTCCTTGTGCCTCGGTGGCAGGACAGGGAGAACCAGCCACGCGGGGTAACAACGCTACTAAGGCCATTTCCGCACTAGCCTGTTATAGCGCGATGATTCCACTTTCAACCTCCTCTGGAATCCTGGGGTTTGCAGTTTCGGGAGGGGCCATCCGGCCCCTCCCGAAACTTCAAACCCCAGGATTCCAGAGGAGGTTGAAAGTGGAATCATCGCGCTACAACAGGCTAGTGCGGAAATGGCCTGACATAGGAGAGTACTGTATTTTTCTGCCTCTCTTAACTCTTTATTTCTTGAACCCCCCTTTTCCTTATCTCCTGGGCTAAGGCGGGGAGGGGTAGAGCAGTGCATCTTCAGCTGTGTGATGTGGAGTGCTAACAACTTGTTTTCCCCGAGGGCCAGGGATTGGCATCCTATTTGTGCCCGTTGGCTACCATTGTTTCTTTTCTGAGAGATCTCCAGGGACCAGCAGCTGATGGCCAGTGGACCAGGCCTGGGCCAGGAACCATCACTTTGAGTAACCCTGGTGAAGGGTTTATGGGTCCTGATCTGAGGCTGGGGAGAGCCAGGTTCATATCCCACATTTTCTCGGAGCTGGAAAAGTTGCAGGCGAGGGCAAGCACATGATATAGCCACTAGTAGAGCGAGGAACAGTTGGGGCTCTAGCTGATGAAGAAGACAAATAAGGACCAGGGGCCGAGGTGTACACCAGGGTCAAGATATTGAAAACTGTCTCATTGATGTGGAAAAAATAAACAGTAAGATCTCTCTCGTGCAAACACTCACTCACACAGTGGGAGAATCAAAACGTAAAAGGAGGTATTTCTTTACACTGCAGTCAGACTGGAATTTGCTATCATGAGATGGAGTGATGGCAGCCAACGTGGAAAGATAACAAAACAGACTAGACAAAATTCTAGTGGGTAAGATTGTCAGTGGTTGCTTCCTTGTTACCATGTGCCACTGCATACCAGTTAATTCGGAGGTTGGGCAGGAGATGCCGTTGTGCCCACATCTTGATATCCTGCCTATGGCCTTCTCAGAGGCATCTGGTAGATCTCTGTGTAAACAAGAAAGTCTTTGGGTCTAATCCAAGCAAGACTGTTCCTATTACCCTGGACTAGTTAACTGTTCCTCAGCCTGACCTACCGCACAGAGATGTCATTTGAGGATAAAAGCAGGAAGGACATGGATAACACTCTGCACTTTTAGCAAATTAATAAACAACTTTTTATTAGAAAGAAAATGGCTATATTTGCACTAATATAAGATGCCAGATTTGATGCTACAGTATTTTATTCATATAATCAAAATGAGGAAGGAAGGAAGGAAGTACAGTTTATGGTCTGAAGGCTGTTAGTAATATCAACCAGAGAAGATCCATTAAATCAATTGCTGAATGGTAAGTCAACACTTATGTAAATCATAAGTTCAGTGGGTCTACTCTAGTTGGGATAAGCAGTAGGATTCATGCCTATGTGTACATTGATCTTGAAAATTTAAGGACCAGGACTTGCCTGAGAGGGACAGAATGTCTCAATTTATCTTGGATTATTTTGAAACCCCTATGATGCTGTGGAATCTGTTTAGTATGCTTTGTTTAGTCAGTCGGATTCCTGTTCATATTTCATTAGAAGCCAATACAGTAATTATGACAGAAGAGCAGAGTTTTCAAGAGAAAGAAGACAAAAGAGTAACATACCTTTGTGTGGATATATTCTGTACATTTATCAAGAAGGTTCTAAAAAATGATGCATAGACAGGGTGTCTTTTTTAAAATTACCTCTTATTTGTTTTACAGATGTTGTCTGAAAACATTTGCATGTCTAGTCTGTCCAAAGAAATCCTGCACTGTCCACTAAGAAGTCCAATTGATTTGTTTCATTCCAGGCGAATTGTGAAAATATGTGCTCCCATGGTTAGATATTCAAAGTAAGTGCCATTTCCAAATCATGCACCCATTAATTTCAGTGTATTCTCCACCGGTATGATAAATTAATTGTTAAATCATCTTGTTTATGAATATGTCACTGGCTTCATTAATATTTTATTACAGATCTGAACATATGTATCTACTTTGATGTAAATACCACCAAGTTTTAGAACTAACTCTCACATTAGCTTGGGAACAAGTTCCCTTGTTTATTCTGACCCCATTCTGCCTGGCTGAAGCAACCTTGGTTCTTTGAAAAAGAGCTGTGCCCTTAGGTGATATTTTGTTAAATTATATCTGTATGAAATATTTATTTTTAAATCCTGTTCTGCTCTTCTCTGTGGGTACCTATTTGTCTTTCCTGCAGTACATGAGCACATGTTAACAAAAGGGGCGTTGGCTTTTGTTTTATTTTGCTTTTCTGAATGCACAAAACATTACAACTAAACAGAATACAAGAGCAAACATTTTAGGTTTCATATTTTGAATACAAAAGAAACAATTAGAGGGTACTTAGAGATTATCTGAAAAATGTTTGTGTTGTTTGGTTGACAGTAGTTTTTTGTTGTTGTTTTCGTCCTATTTTTCTTCCTTTCAATTTGATTTGTTGATTTGTTGTTATGTTATAAATAAAATTTTAAAACTTAAACGAAAAATCATATAAAGAGTAACCTGTAATGCTGACACAAATGTTCAGCCTTCTATAACAAATGCAAGAGACAAGAGTTGTCCTCCTGGATGTTTTTTGCTACATAGAGCCAAGCCATGACTAGAAGGCAGAGAGCCTACTAGTTTTGACATGTTCATCTTGTGCTGTTTCAAATGTTGTCTCTCTGAAGCCATAATTACTGTGAGGGTAGTTCATGTGGAGGCTTTTTTTGATAACAGTATCTCTTGGGGATCTCTCTTTCATATGGTCACAATGAATCTAAGCTGATTTGAAAGCATATAACAGCAGGCAACAAATTCAGTAATGAAATACCAAATAGCCATAACTCTGTCTTCCTTTTACCTACCCCCTTTAATACCCTCAATTAGTATATTAATCTCGCTAATAAGACTATAGACAACTGTCTGTGGGGGGATTTGGGTGGTATTTAGTGCTATTTAGAATAAAACAGGGTGACAAATGAAGAAGCTCAGTTTATCATTTTTTTTTCAAAAAGGTTGCTGTTTACCTCAAATTTTTTATGTATTTTCAGATTATCTTTCAGAACTTTAGTCAGGAAATACAACTGTGATTTATGCTACACTCCAATGATAATTGCTGCTGATTTTGTCAGATCTGAGAAAGCTAGACACAGTGAATTTACAACAAACCAAGGTACTGTGTATTCATTTCCATAATTTTTTGAAGGCCGTAAACTACTAGATTCCTCCTTTTGGGATATTAATTTAGCTATGTAATGAATACATTCCAGTATTCTAGAAAATTCATGAAGACACAGGCTACAGTCTTTTATGCATTAAGCTGGAAGTACATCCCATCAGATTCATAGAATTGCTCAGATGAAACCCAGATCAGATCTCTTCTACACTGGCAGCACTATTATTTTCCCACCCCTGATCTTTCAGTTCCATCAACTTCTAAGCAATTTAAAATTTTAGCAGTTTCAAGTTTTGAGCTTTTCACTTTTTCTGCAACACATGTGTTTCTGAAAATTGAAGTTAGCAATTTTTTTCACGGAGGGAGTATGAGTAGTTAGCCTCTCCTAGGGCACAAAATAACCTGACAGTGATACTGCATAGAAAGGTGCGGTAAATAATGTGTTCTGGGTCCTCTAGAAGTGCAATTGTAATGCTGTTGCTTTTTCTTACAAACCAGTTTGTTTCTATTTTTCAGAAGAAGCAAATTTTGATTTGGAATAAATGGTATGAATTCTTGAAGTAAAAATGACCCATTATAAGTAAACTTTATAATTACTGCAATTGAAATAATGAAACAGTTCCATTATAATAAAGCATTTTAAATTGTAGCATCTTACCATGAGGAAATTATTAAGATCTTTTTCACTTGAATGCTAATATAAGTTAAATTAAAACTGATAACAGACATTTCCTGTCCCTTCCTTCTTCCTGTAGTCACTTCTTCCCCTTTAAAAAATCTCCATGGAGAGTCTGCAGGCTGCCTGAACAATGTGGAGGAAGGGCTAATCAGCAAGGAGGAGAACTGCCCAGCTTGAACAGCCCTCTATGTGATTTTGAGAAATTCCTCCTTCCCAGCAGATCCCAGTGATCTACCCACATTATTCAGCAGAGCCCTCTGAATTTTTGGCAAGGCTTTTTGAGGGGAAGTGGTTGTAGGGGAAAGAAAGAGAAGAAAACTTGCTTCAACTTGCTCATATTAACTTGAAGTTAAGTAAGTGTGTGTGTGTACGTATATGTATAGTATTTATATATTGTTCCACTTATGGCAAAACTCTATTTTGACAGGTGACCATCCTCTGATTGTTCAGTTTGCTGCCAAAGAACCACAAGTTCTAGCAGATGCTGCTTGTATTGTCAGTCCATTTGCTGATGGCATAGACCTAAACTGTGGCTGTCCACAGAGGTAATGTCTGAAGGAACATAGGCAGCATATAGATGCATTTAGTAAAGTTTATATATATTTGTTTTCAGTACTTATGTGCTGAATTTTTCCAGCCTCTGCCAAGTGGAGTCAGTCCGCCATATCTGCAGATTCTGTATTCATGGATTCAACCAACCATGGCTTGAAAATTCCCACCCACCCCACAAAAAATCCAAAAAGCAGTTTGATCCTACCATTTTATATAGCGGATGCTTTTTTTAATGCACCATTGTACATAATGGAACTTGAGCATCCACAAATGTTGGTATTTACAGGAGGGTGAGTCCTAGAACCAAACCCTAGCAGACACTGAGGGCCCACTGTAGACCATCTCTAACAGCACTGTTGCAGAATCTCTTTCAGATAGGTTGCCCCCAAAAAATTTCCTCTAACTCATTTATATCACTTGGATATAGTTTGTGATTGAGACAATTTGTTTATAATTCACTGAGAACATTTCTGTTTCAGTATTTGAGGGGAATTAGTAAGTTAAAAGAAGGTCTGATTATATAAACTTGCTGAATATATGGACAACCTAAGGCCAAGATCCTAAACCAAGGAAACTTAACTTTATATTCACAGAATTATGTGATAATTAATGTGCATTAGTGATCTGCAGCACTGTGCAGCCGAATGTACAAATATGATATGCACAATTGCAAGGCTCAATGTGCAATGCACATCTGAATATGAAATTTGCAGCAAAACCTTACGAACAGTAGCATTACATTGTCTCCTCTGCTTCTTCAGGCTTCAGTTCAAAAGAGAAGTTACACCATGGTTAAATTACAGTCCCATGCATAAGGGAACTTACATGTGTGTTAAGTCACTAACATGGTGCCACTCTATGAATTTGTCAGAAATTTTCCTCCATGCATTCAAGGAATGTGGGGATAGGTTGGTGTTGCAGAGGCTTGAACCACCTCCATCACCATCAGCTGTTCGCTCTCCAGTCTTCCACATTTTACCTAGAAGATCTGATGAGACAAGCTGCATGTGCTCAGCTTAACTTGCATAAGCTGCTCCATGCAGTTGGGATCCCAGCATGCAAAGGACTGGCAACAGAGTCAGCAAGGTTAGGGGCTGCCTCATGTATGCACTGAACATGTGGGAGAACAGGTTGCTTACCTATAACCATAGTTTTTTGAGTAGTCATCTGTGAACTCACACAAATGGGTTTACTGTGCCTGCATTGTACATCATTCAGAACCTCCTAGAGCAATTATTCAAGTGTTTTAGTGATAGCCCTGCCTCCCCTGATCCATGTGACCAGTCAGGTTCCCACTCAGACCCTCAGTTAGCTGGCTGCTGAAGCAACAGCAAAGAAGCTAAAAAGAAAAAAGCAGGATGCACCAAGGGGAGAATGGGCAGGTGTTTTATGAGTTCACAGATGACCACTTGAACCATAGTTAAGGAAATCAAAGTGTTATGTTTGACTCACAGAAACTAGCAAGCTACTCACTATAGAAGGTGGAAGTCTCATGCAACATAAGAGAACAGTACAGCTCTCCTAAAGGCAGCATCAGCCTTGGACCTGGCATCCAACCTGTAATGTGTAATAAAGGTCAGGGCCTGAGACCAAGTAGCATGCCTTTCAGAAAAAGCAATGAAGCAGCCACAGCTCTGCTACAGTGGCTACATATAAAGAGGAAGGTCTTTCTTTGCTAATTTGTAGGCTGGCTGGCTGGACCTGGAGAGGCATTGAGATGACACGGGTAGAGTATGCTCAAGGAGTAGCACACAAAGAATCTCTGAGGCTGATGAAAGTCAGTAGTCCTCTTTCTGTAAAAGGCCGGAGTTCACCTAACATCAAGGCAGTGCAAAGTCCTCTCCAAGTCATTAGTAGGATTTTCCATGAATGCAGGCAAAACAATGTCCTAGCTCAAATGAAAGGCCAATACCACCTTTCGAAGGAAAGTGGTATCAGGCCCAGGATAACCTTGTCTTTGTGGAACTTTAGGTCTAGAGGGTCCGTCTGAAGTGCATGCAACTTTCCTACTTGTCTAGTGGATGTAATCGCTATGAGGAAGGGCATCTTCCATGCAGATAGGTGAATTTCACAGACCACCATTGGCTTGAATGGTTTCTTAGATACCTGGAGGAGGACTAGCTCCAGGCTCCACTGAGGAAGGCTTGCCAGTGCTTTGGAAATTTTCACCAGATAACATCTGATGGAAAATGGAGAGAGAGAGGGAGGGAGGGACCTCTGTCAGATAGAGATAGAAGAAACTTGAGCACATGATGGACTTGTGCTTGGTCTGGAGACATTCCTCTAGATTACAATAAAGGCAAGAAATTGGTCCACTTGTAGGCATAGGATTTTTGAACTGAAGGTCTGGGAGCAGCTGCTAATATAAAATGAGTTGGAATCAAAAGGGAGTCTAAAGAAACACACTCAAAGTCTGTAGCTTGAAAGTGTCCTTGTCTGGATGCCTCACTTGCCTGTTGTATGGTGTCAGGAGGCCTGTATCTTTGGCAATTTGAGGTAGGACTCCTGAGCAAAGTGGGAAAGGGGGCAAACCAAGACTGCGTGGGCCACCACAGAGCGATGAGGATGTAGTTTGCCTCATTGGTGAAGAAGGGAAACAAAGGAAAAGTACACACAACAGGGCTCCCCAATGAAACAGGAAGTTGCTAGTAACTGTATTCTGTTCATGGAAACTAACATCTAAAAGATGCCCCTCTTGATTATGCTGAGTTATATTGGATTATTATTTACTAAAAGAAATTGTTAGAAAATCCGTCTAGATTTTCTGAAAATCTTACATGTATCAGTATATACAGTCCTCCCTCCACATTCATGGGTTTGACCTTTGTGAATTTGAATATTCATGAGGCGTCTGCTTGCCTTCCCCCATTCTCCCCCCCATTTCTCTGTCTTTTCCCCTGGTGTGTGTGTCTTCCTTCCACAGACCTGGGCAAAAGGCAAGCAAATGCCACAGGGCAGCCCTGCATGTGTGCCTTCTCTGGGTGTGTAACTGCCCCCTCCCATTCACTTGCCTATCACCCAGGTGCGTGGAAAGCAGCAAGCCCAGGTGAAACACAAGTGAATGGACGGAAAGCGCATGCACATGCCTTCTCCAAGTATGCAGTTGCCCCCTCCCATTCACTTGCCTACTGCCCAGGTATCTGGTAGGCAGCATGCCAGGGTGAAACATAAATGAATGGGGGAAGAAGACACGCGCACACACCTTCTCTGGGCATGCAGCTGCCCCCTCCCATTTGCTTGCCTATCGCCACAGTACCTGGAAGACAGCACGCCCAGGCAAAATGCAAGTGAATGGAGGGAAGGTGCATAGGTCCCCCCCATTAGCTTGTCTGTTGCCTGTGCACCTGGAAGGAAGGCAGGCAGCTCACCCAGGCAAAATGCACACTAATGGGGGGGCTGGAAGGAAATGGGGAGGAGCATTCATGGAGTTATTCCCTTTTCTTTTCTTTTTTCTTTTTTTTAATTTTCATGAGGGTTCTGCACCCTAAACCCTTGAGAGGCCACTGTACTCCACTTGTTTACAAAACTCTTATGGAAGCTGACCAGAAAAAGTTAATAATCCATCCCAATATATAGAACTAA